>PVLA01002111.1:84640-131083 GCA_004027455.1 Hydrochoerus hydrochaeris | reverse complement strand
TAAGTGCCTGACCCCTCTCTGCCTTACACAGGGATTTATGATAAGCATGGGCAAAGAATAGTTAATATCAAAGGAAAATGGGCCAAATGTAATCAATTAAATTTCATGGAAAAGTTAGCTAGGAATGGGCCACCCTATTGTATTAGATCAACAGAGGATAAAAAATATTACGTAACTATGTTAAAAAGAAAGACAGAAAATCTGGCCAACAAAGAAAAGAATCAATATAAATAGAACAGGAAGTATTGGGGCTAGGGTATAGCATGTTTGCTTTTGCAAGCTAATTAAGTAACAAGATTGAAGTTTAACAAAGGTGAAAAAAGTTAATTAACACATATTGTTTAAGATTATCCCTGCCTGGCCCTAAGCCTGGGACGCTTCCTGCTTGGGGTTTAAGTTACTGCCAAAAGTTAGCAAATATATACTCCAGCTTCTAAAAAATAAAATAGATTCAGATTCACTCACATACTGGTGTGTAGTGTCTTCTGTCTCTCACTCGCAGACTCCCTGACCACCTTTGGGACCCCTGAGCCCTGCCGCAGCTGGACTCCGGCATAATACTTAACTGAGTTTGAAATAATTCATTGTCTTGTAATGCATTCAAGGTGTGAAGATTGTCATAGATTTTAGATATATTTTGTAATGATTTTTTAAAAATTGGCATCAGATCTGTATTTATCAAAGTATTTTATTATCAGGAATAGCAGTGCATATTAAAAATGCATAAATGGAGAAATTGATACTAGTTTGACTTGGAATGTCAGCATTTTTATTAAATCACATACTATGGTAATAAAATTTGTGCTTAATTTTCCTGATTTTAATTTATATAGAAATTGAGAGCCGAGCATGGTGGTTCACGTCTGTAATCCCAGCACTCCGGAGACTGAGGCAGGAGGATTGTTGCGAGTTCAAGACAAGCCTGGGCTACAAAGTTAGCTGAAGGCCAGCCTGAACTGTATAGCGAGACCTTGTCTCAGAAAGACCAAAAAAAAAAAAAAAAAAAAAAAAAAAACTTGAGAAACTTTGCATAGGTAAAGTTAGGGAGAACGAGCACTAGCAAGGCTCTTTCAGCTTTCTGGTTTTTTGACACATACCCTGATAACTTCCACCATGTCATAGTGATGGTGATTTTCCTGAGATACCACTATGATTTTTAGATTTTTGAATGAAAATAAAAATACTGGTAAAAAAAAAAAATCTTTCTCCTAACTCCAAAATGTGTATGATTGCTATTTTTAGTTATTTTGTTTTGTAACTATTGGATTATATTTCAGGAAAAATTGAAAATGAGACAAATCTAATTGATTTTTATTTTTTAGCTTGACAGTTGGTCATTTCTACAAACATTTAATTACACATTATATCCCATTACATTTCCAAGTGAGAATGCAGCGGAATGGAAAAAGCTTTTTAAACCATGTGCCTCCCAGAGATTATTCTTGCCAGTAAGTTTTTTCCCCTCTTGGTTTTTTGTTTTAATTTGAAATTTACTTTTACATACGTAAGTTTCTGAAGTAAGGTAAGTTTACATAAATAAACAGATGTACATCTAAGTATTCTTAGTCATGTTTCTCACTGCTAAGGTAATACCCAGTATCCAAAGTTAAGGAAGAAAAGGTTTATTTAGGTCACAGTTTGTAGAGGTTTCAGTCCATAGTCAGTTAGCTCCAAGGCAGGGTGGTGTGACTTGAGGTGCAGCTGTTCATGGCGATAGAGGACAGCAAAAGCAGTGATAGTGCCAGATAAGCCTCTCTGTCCCTTATATGGTATACAGTCTACCAATTAGGGTGGTGCCAGTCCAATCAGTGGACTGATCCAGCCATCACCCACCCTTAATCCCAGTGCCCTTAGTCCCAGGATTGCATTATGAATCAGTCACACATTTTAGATTCACCCACCTCCAAAAAGCCCTGTGACCTCCTGAGGCTGTAGGGGGACATCTAGACACAAACTATAACATACTATTTTCTTTTGGGTAGAAGGAAGAGAAATTCCCATAGAGCAGGTCAAAGCTATAATAAAAGTCTTGCTAACATTAAAATATTTGGGGCTAGGAATGTAACTTGCCCTGAAGGTAGATTTCTTGCCTAGTATGTATGAGGCTCCAGGTTCAATCCCTAGCCTTGTTTCTTACAACTGTTAAGTGGGTTAAAGCAACCCTAGCATATTAAGAATATAGTTTACCAAATCCAGAGTATCAGATTTAAGCTACAATTTTAGTAGTTTAATTTGCCTGACCAGTATCTTTGATGCTGTGCTTAAAAATTTTTGATCCTAGAATCTTTTTCAGTCTTTCTTTCCATTATAAAAAGCATACAAGTAAAGGATTGAAATTGGGGAAAAGTCTTAAAATATTTTATGCTTTATAAGTTTTAAAAATAAGTTTATATTGAATTATTGCAGTGTCACATTCATTTCATCAATGCATGAGTTTCTCTTCTGCATGTCATTTATGCTGAAGTACTGGGTGTGTAGGGATGAATGGGCAGACACAGGCCTTATGTTTTAATAGAGCTCTGGTGGAAGAAAAAGTTGTTAAACAACTAGTCATGCAGATGTGTTCTGGAAAAGCAGTAAGTGATGAA
The DNA here is from genome assembly GCA_004027455.1 of Hydrochoerus hydrochaeris. Taxonomy (NCBI): domain Eukaryota; kingdom Metazoa; phylum Chordata; class Mammalia; order Rodentia; family Hydrochaeridae; genus Hydrochoerus; species Hydrochoerus hydrochaeris. The sequence continues at coordinate 128,495 of PVLA01002111.1, read as the reverse complement.
AGAAAAGTATGAGATACAGACATTTCTCTGTCAATTTGTCCTCCTTTATTAACCAGTTTAATTGCTGATGTTGTAATATTTTGTCAGATTATTTAATCATACAATTTGGTTAAATTCCTAAATGGAATTATGGTAAAGCAAGATGCATTCTTGAAACTTGTCAGATTGTTCTCGAACTTTACTGTTGCTTTATTTTTCCTAATGATAAACCTTTTTGCTGAGCTTCTCTTTCTTTAAAATAGATAGATGAAAAAGACCAAAATGAACTATAGAAAAATATTGATGTGATTATTATATAACCTTATATCTGACTTCTAGTTGGCATTAGCTCCCAGAGATGAACTTGAAGCTTCTTACAACATCGTTGTAGTTTGCTAAGTAGTCTCTAAACATGATGAATTATGGTACAGAAGCAGCATGTTTATGTTAAAAACTGACATAATCATCCCCTTTTAATTGAGGTCTTTGAGAGCAAATGAACGTCCCTCCTCCGACTCTGCAGTCAACTGTCAGATTTTTCCTCACCCTTACATTGTATCTGCTTATAGTGAGCTAAGGGAGCAGTGAGGCGCTTTCTCTCTGGTAGCTGCTCATTGAGGCAATGGAGTAACCTTAGCTGATCAAAAATGTAGCAGCTTTGGAAAATAGCAGCATGGGGATCAAACTCTTATCCCAATATTCTCACATAAAAAGGTATAGATTAATCAGCATTAAATCTTGCTACTAGACCATGATAGGTGATAAATTTAAATTTGTAAGAATTGGCTTCTAAAGTTTGAGTAAGGCAGAATAAAGACTATCTTAGAAAATCTCCAGAATGTACATGTTGGAGATCTAACTTATTTCTGCTAAGGCAGTTCTTTTCTTCACCCTTGCTGAGTGCATGTTTTTTGTTATTAGCAGAAAATAAGCATAGAAATAAGATCATGGACTCTAGATCTGGGTGGTCTGGGTTCCAGTTTGGTGTTAGCCATTTTCCTAGGTGATGCCAAAATGATACAAAAGTGGTGGAGCTACAGGTTGAGGGAGGACGTTCAAAAGGTCTTCTTTTGTATTGATTTATTTCTGTATTTATCTCAGGAAGTTAGGATCTGAAATACAGTGTTATTTACCATTATGAAAGAATTTCCTTCCTGATCCTTGAAAATAAAGCTTTTATTCCAATTAAAGGTACTGAGTTTTTTGTTTTAGTTTTTTCCTAGCTTTTCTTCTCTAAAAGTTGATGTAATGATTATGATAATATGATAGATTTAAGACAAATTACTTTAGAAAATTAATGTAAGCTTATCTCTTTAGTGCGTCTTCTATGATTACAGTTTCTTTTATTAATAGAATTATAATTAATTCAACAAGTATCTCTTCTCCTAGTTAATCCTGAAAGAAGTTGACTCACTATTGTATGTCGACACGGATATCCTATTTTTACGGCCTGTTGATGATATTTGGTTTCTACTAAAGAAATTTAATTCCACACAAATTGCTGCGATGGCACCAGAACATGAAGAGCCTCGGATAGGATGGTACAATCGCTTTGCTAGACATCCGTACTATGGAAAAACTGGAGTAAATTCTGGAGTTATGTTGATGAACATGACACGAATGAGAAAGAAGTATTTCAAGGTAAGTCACTGATACAGAGAGTTGTTTAACATTTAGTTTTATTAAATTCTAAATTATTCAAAGTTTCTGTTTGTCGATCATATATTCATAATATTTTGTTCTGTAGAGCATATAGAAAGTCAGACTAGATGACATTATACATAATAAAATAAAATATAATGCACTAAGTCGTGAACACTATCTGCCTAGATTGTCACTGAAGGAAAGTAGTCCGTATTTTGTAGTTACACTTGAATCAAAGGTGTGGGGCAACGGAGCATGGTGCAAACCCTGGCAATTTAATAACTCTGTGGTGTTGAGTAAGTTATAACTTTCCCTGGGCTTAAGTTTTGTCATCCGTGAAATGGAATGATAACAATACCAGTATTTTAGGGTTTTTTGTGAGGTTTAAATAAGATAAATTACTGTGTGACATATCTAAACATTGACTGTTATGGTACCATGTTAGAAGTTAAATTTTAAAAACATCTTGCATGTTTGTAATCTCAGATTGTAGGGTCAAATAAAGAGTCAGGTTTTAAATTCACTGATGCACAATTTACCAATTTACATGAGTTGAATATGGAATGTGCTAAGTTGCATCTCATTGTAGTTTATGGATCTCTGGGGTCAAACTGGTTTTATGGGTAACTTTGCTTCCTAAGCACTGGAAGCACCAGCCACTTGATTGAAGTGTCCATTATTTCAACTAAAAAATAGAAACAATAAACAGACATCTGAATTAGTTTAAAAGAAATCCATTAAAAATGTTTAGTATAGACCATGATACTTAGTAAACAGATTTTAATTTTTAGCTAAAAACAGTGACTTCTGAGCAAAGATCTATTGTTGACTTTCCCCCTGCTGTTTATTCCTTTATATCTAGGTAGGATTAGAGTGAATATTAAAGATTTTATGCCTTATGATGTGAGTCCGTATGTGTCTGTACATGTGTTTGTTATGTATTTTTTATAGCTTCTGATGGAACGGAATTTACATCATTATTTCCTTTTTTCCCCTTTGCATATCTGCTTTAACACGTTTCCTCTGGCTTGGACCACCAGTGGTACATACATGACTGTCCCTGGCTTGTATCACCAGTGGTTCAGAGCCACCTGGCAGCCAGACACACGAATTACAACTTCATCTTGAGTGTGTTAAATCTTCTCATCCAAAGTTGCTTCCTCTTTTTTTTTTTTTTTTTTTCGGTGTGATCAAGAATTCTTCTTGCAGCCCTTATGACCATATGCTAGTATTTAAGGCATAGAAGTCTGATGCGTAGTACCCATCATTCCTGTATTTTGGTACAAGTAAACATGGTTTTTTAGCTCTCCATTTCCTGAACCTTGACTTCAATTGTTTTTTCTCCCCAAATCAGATGCATTAATGAGACCAGGGTGAAATGACCTCTGCTTTTCCTTAATAATGAACATCTTTCTTCAGTTACTCAGTTTATTGTGTGTGTGTTAAAATTTCATGAACCACGAAGTTTTACTGTTAAGTAAAACTGACCTACTAGCATGTTATTTTCTGATTGCTAGACTATGCTTGCTGATGTTATACCAGAAGATGGTGCTCTAAGATTATCTACTAAGAAATAATATTACTTCTCAATAACTGCATTTGAAATTCATAGATTTATAAGCATTGTGGCAAAGAACTGTAGAGATTTAACATCATCTGATTCTTAAAATATAACTATGGTTTAATTCCATTATTATTTATTTACCTTTTGCTTATTGAAATGACCATCTTACATACTTATTTTCTCCTTCTCTCCTTTGGTTTTTGTTTTTGGCATGTTTTAAGCCAGGTAGAGATGTAGAAGGTGTAAAATAATTGCTAAACCTTCTGACTTTTTTCTTCTTTGCATTAATGACTTTATGAAGGAAGAGATGACAGGACTGATTGTGCCTTAATTCAGTAGGTACAATTTACTCAGATCCATTAGCTTTGTTACAGACAACCTATTCTGGAACTATGAGAACACACTCAGATTTGCTTCACTTTCGAGTGGTTATATTTATGATTGCTGAGATGGTTTTATACAATTTATTGATTTTATTTTCTCATCTATATTTGTTTTTTGTGATAGTTTTCTTGTATACATCTTTAACAAACAGTGCCTTGACTTTTCCTATTAATTTACAGTTCTGGCACATATCTTAAATTTTAAATTAGCCACACAACTTAATTAGTTGTGATCACTTTCCAATTTGTTCCATACAGATCCGTGAATGTTTTCCATGGTTCTTACATATGAAAACCCACAGGCCTACTCATATAGGATAAATGTCATATTTTAAATTCTTTGTCACTCATTCCGTAACCATTCATGGCTGTTGAATTTCAACATAATACATTAAAATAACATGTTAAAAGGTTAAAATATTAAAATAAAAAGTCTACATTTTGTTTATTTGTATTTCTTAATGCTGCTTGATAGACAGTGATGTCACATTGGTTATACTATTTGTTTTTTGTGTTACACTATTTGCAGTTTCAAATCCTTATTAGGATATTTTTTCCTCTCTCTTTTTTAAAAAATTATTTTTTCTTAACCTTTTTATTACATAAAACCAAAGAACATAAGTTAGGCTCCTGGAAATCTTTCCCTTGTATGTTCCTGAACCAGGTTGATGTCCTGTTTTTTTTATTACTTAAAGTGCTTTTGGTCTTTTTTTTCTACTAGCTTTGTTTCTTCTATAGTTCAGTATTCAGAGTACTTGGCATGGTGCCTAAAGGAGTGACACCTTAGTACAAGAATAATTAGACTGATGTTTTAGAAATGATTTCATAAATGAATTATTGAAAAATACTGGGGAAGAGAATACTTTGTATGAAGTGAACATGTGTTTACATATCTGAATGATATATGTGATGAAAGAGTTTTGTGTTAATGTAAATAGCTTGTGAGGGTGTAACAATAGCAATGAACATCATACAGTATGGAACTTTCCAAAGTGAAGTAACTAATCCTGGGGAATTTTTGAGTTCCCAGTTTCTGTCATCATTGGAGCAAAGTATGAATAGCTACCTGTTAATTTTTAAGTGTAGCATAGGCTGAAAATGAATCTACCCATTTTCAAAACCATGAATAATTCTAAAATGAAACTAATTGACCTTAATAAAACATAATATGCATATTGGTAATAGACTTGATAAAATTAGAGCTTTATTTTTCTGTTTTAAAAAATTTCAAAGCTATTTCTCATATGTGTATACTTTAAAAAAAAAAAAAACCTGAAGTTACAAGACACACTGTTAAGCCCTTGGAGGTCAGTTGGAGAGAATAGAAGGAAGGCGTTTACAATACATATGTGTGTGGAAATACAGTGAAAAGATTTTGTCCAATTAGTATATTGTTAATAAAAAGTATCTTAAAAATTGTAAAACAAAATTTTGCTTATGAAACCAAATTCGGTATTAGAGAGGTAGTAAGTAAAAGTGTTTACACATCTCTCCCAAGTTTTATGCTTTGGATAAAGTGACACTATAAACTTTGCTATATACTCTTCGGACCTCTTAAAAATATATTTTGAAGCAAGTAAACATGTATATTAATACTTATATAAGATCCTTTTCAATATCTTCAGCTCGCCTATTGAATTTAATAAGTATGCAATTGATTTCTATGTCAGTACTCATAATCACATTTTTAGTATGTATATGATATTTTAGATAATGGATGATTAGATATAATTGTATACCTCATGAATATATACATCTGTGGCTAAAAAGAGATACTTTAATTTATATTTTCCTTATTATACCATCACTGTGGTTAAAAATCTTTTCATGTTGCCAGGTGTGGTGGTGCATACCTGTAATCCCAACACTCAGGAGATTGAGGCATAAGAATTGCTGCGGGTTTGAGGCCAACCTGGACTACTTAGTGAGTTCAAGACAGCCTGAACCTCTGTAGTGAGACACTATCTCAGTGAACCAGACAAGCAAAAAAATTTTTTATATAATTTATCACCACTTCCCTTTTTTCTTTTGTGAATGGCTGTTTACCCATATTCTTTGCTCATTTCTTGGCTGTCTTTCTATATTTACTTGAACTCCTTTTAATTTTTAAAGTTTTTTAAATGTATGTGTGCAGTCCATATGATTGCATTTATTGTGAGGTTTTGGTACATGATTTATATATGTGTCTTTATTAATTTCTATAGTTTTTCATTAGTTTTAGATACTCTCAGCTATACCATCATCAAATAACACTGCTGTTATCACTTCTTTCCAATATTTTTCTACTAGAACTTTTTCTGTTATGTTATAAAGATTTTTTGATATTTTTTCTGAAAAGATTGCACTAGACTATAATTTATTTTGATAGATTTTAATAGATGTTTCTTTTAATACACATATCTAATCAAATATAGTTGATTTTTAATGATTACATGTATATTTATATCTTAATATATTTATGTATTTTTTTAAGATTAAGGCAGTGTTTTTAAAATGCAGCAGTATCTATGTGTCAGAATTGACTATTAAGCCTGTTAATAAATGTATAATAAAAAGTGGGTAGAACAATACCTAGTACGTGATACATTGTTTTAATGTTTTTATAATTAGATGTTCAAAGAGAGCATTTGAAATTGATAAATCAAGTTTAAAAATGCACACCACTAAAATTAAACACTAAAAATCAATGTACTTTGCAAAAATTGAATTGGAGAAAGAGATGGATGATGAAGAGCAAAACAGTAGAATTTCATCAGTTTGTATCTATTTGTAGCATATAGTTCCTCTGGTTTTCAGGGGAGTATGTCCCAAGACCTCAGTGGATCCTGTAAGGAGAAGTGATATACCAAGCTCTGTACATATGGAGTTGGAAGAAAATGTCACCTGTTAATTAGCACAGTAAAAAATTAGCATGATAATAAGAAAATAGAAAAATTGTAACAGTCATCTGTGATAAAAGTTACATAATTGTAGACTTTCAGAACAATCTTATACTATAGATGTTAGAAACCTCAAAGTTTTTCTTATTAGGTTCAGAATTTTCATCTTTCCCTAGGCCTCATCTTGAAATTAAGATGTAGTAATTAAGTAGTACTTAAACTATTCTACTATCTCTTTTATTTTATTGCTGATACATGTAGCTTCAGATATCTTTGTTGTCTTTGTGCAGCCCCCTTCACTGCCCAAAGGATGGTAAATGTCACTTGGTTTTTTAGCAAGAGGAGCCTGCAGTTCTCCATGACTCTGTAATGGTTGCTAAAGGTGAAGTGGGGAGCTTTCATGCTGCCATTGAAACCTGGAATTTTGAAAATCCTTTTAATACTTTTATCAACAGAATGACATGACGACAGCACGGCTGCAATGGGGAGATATCCTTATGCCGTTGCTTAAAAAATACAAACTGAACATCACATGGGGTGATCAAGATCTGTTGAATATCATGTTTTTTCATAATCCAGGTAATCACTTAAATTCCTTTTATTCTTTATATTTGTAAAAAGAAATTGCAGATAATACTTAGTCAAAAGGGGAGAAATGCATTTATTTGATTTTGGCTTATGCCACTATTTACATTTGAGGCAGACTATAATTTTTCTTTAATTTAGATGGAAGAGATCTAAATACCAAACATACATTTCACTATTTTAAGTCTTATTTGCTAAGATGTGTGTTTTTAAACTAAAAATTTTGCAAAGTGTTAAACCTGTAGAATTAGAGTTGTTTCAATTGTTTGATTTTTCTTTATGTAGAAAGCCTTTTTGTTTTTCCATGTCAATGGAATTACCGACCTGATCACTGCATATATGGAAGCAACTGTCAGGAAGCAGAAGAAGAAGGAATCTTCATTCTTCATGGGAACAGAGGTGTTTACCATGATGATAAGCAGCCAGCATTTAGAGCTGTTTATGAAGCACTGAGAAATGTAAGGTTTATCTTTTTAATTTTTGTTTGATAAAATATTCAAGCTTATGGAGAGTATTAGATCTAGATGCCCCCAAAGCCTCCTGTGCTCTAGAGGTGGGATCTCTGGGAGGTGATTGGATTATGGGATGTACTATTAGGAGGTTGGGTCTGGTCAAAGAGTGGGATCATCACGCCTTTAACTTCCTTCCTGGCTCCTCCCTTTGCTCTCTGCATCCTGCCTGCCCTGCCATGGGCTGCTTCTCTTACGTACTGCCCTGCCTTGGAACCCGCCAACTATGGACCAGAATCTCTGCAAACTGTGAGCCAAAATAAACCAACCTTAAATTTTGGATGCCAGGTATTGTGGCCCAGTGATGAGAAAGTATGGAAAGATAATGCAAGGACTTTCCATAAATCTGTTATTTAGGTGCATCAGTTATTAAATACTTTGCTCTGATTGATCATTGGTTCTTTCTGTATAAATTGTATCCTTTTTTATCTCTAAAAGCTTTAGTGTGTTTTATTAAGCATAAGAACATTCTCTCATATCCACAGCACAAATACTAAGCTCAGAAAATGTAATAATACTTCAGTCTCTCATCCTTTAGTCTCATCCATGTGTGTTTGCTCTGTTCAAAGGAGAGTTTCTTAGTTTTTGTCTTTCATAGTAACAGGTTTAGAGAGTAGAGACTTGCTGCCCTCTTTGTTAAATGTTATTTGTTTTTGTTTCCCTCATGCTTTGGCTCAGGATATGTACTCTTGATCAGAATAAACTATGTGATGTTGTGTTTTTTTCAGGCTATAACAGTCACAGTCACCTTTGTCTATCTGTGCTTTACTGTTGATGTTGATCACTCAGCAAAAACATTGTGACAAACTGAAGTTTGTCCATAGCATATAGTTTCTTTTCCCCTTGCAAGAAGTCTATGGGAACAGCGTTTTAAATAGCATACACACTCATGGGCCCAGAGATGGGACCTTTGGAAGGTGTTTGAATTATGGGGGCCATATAGCTGATTTACTGTTGGGAGTGGGATCTGGTTGGAAGAGGTGGATCACCATGGCTATCAAAATGTTACTACTACGGTTAGCATTGGTTATGGGTTCTTATATCAGTCCTTGCTGTGGCATTTGCAAGTTGCTGGTATTCAGTTCTGGCACTCCTTCCACATGCATAACTTGGCATCAGTCTACTATGAGGAAGAGTAGAGCCCTCCCTTTTTGACCATCTCTTGATTTATACATAATGAAGTCTTTGGTACTGACCCTTCCACCTTGATGACTTACGTTATTCCCCTTTAGTTATTTTGGTGTTGGGAGTTGTTGAAGATGCCGTTACTGGAAGCATCTTTCGGCAAATTCTTATGGTATTTTAGCATGTCTCCATCATTTTTTAAAAGTTCTTTCTTATTTTCTGGCCCCTCAAAATATTCTTACATTTTCCTGTACTAGTTGTGAAATTAGCTATCTTTGAAAGGACTGTGTTTTCCTTTAGCATGCTTTGGATATTGGCCATGTGTAATGTTATCAAGATATCTTTGCTTGTAGAAGTGGTCCCTTCAGGGACAGAGCTGGTAAATAAAAATCTAGACACACAGAATCATGTGTTTGTACTGATGCCTCTACTTCCAGCCCATTCCTTCAAGATCTTTCTTGCCTTCTCCTCTTGTAGATTTTATCTCATTTCAATTCCACAATTAGAATCTTGACTCCTAATGTCAGCAATTTCCTCATTTGTTTAAACCTATGATGCATTTAAAAGAATTTCAGAAATGCTTCATCACACTGTTACCTCTACCATTCACCCCTAAAAAGCAGCCTGCTAAGAAAGATTCAGGATTTGTTTCCCATCATCTCTGTCCTGCTTCTATATGGGTGTGTATTCAAGATAGTGCTTAGAAGTTACCTTGAATTAGTTTTCTTTTTTTCTCCCTTTTAGAGTGACTGTTTTATGTATTTGAAATTCAGTCCTTTCTAGTGAAATATTAATGTCCTTCAAAATATCGAAGCCATGCACTAGGGATGCTGAGGCATGAGGGTCACTGAGAGTTCAAGGACATCCTAAACTACATGATGAGATGTTGAGTCAAAAAAAAAATGTTGAAAGCTTATAAGGGTTTATTTAGGTGTATCCCTCTGTCACCTGTCCTTCTTAGCCCACCGCCCCTCACAGGTTGCCAGGAGACTATTTTCTGGTTTGTCCTTCTTGTGCTTCTCTTTGGAAGATGAGTACCTGCATATGTGCTTGTTTTGTAATTTCTCTTTTCTTACACAAAGGTAGCATACTGTATATAATTACTTATTCTTCAATTTTTTCTACTTAAGATGTTCTGGAAATATATGCATCACTCTCTGTGATAGGATACTTGATAGGTTACAGTATTTTGAATTATGAATAATGGAACCTCACATAGCCTTGCCATATGTACATTTGTATTTTGGGCAGGTGAATCTCCAGGTGAAATGGCTTGAAGTGGGATTATTCTATTGAAGATGTTGCCTATTTTGTCAGTATAGGGTTTGTTTCCATTTTTGCCAGCAATTTATGATACAGCCTTAGTGCTGTCTACATCTTTATTAACAGAATGTGTTATCAAGCTTTTGAAATTTTATCATCCTGATGGATGAGAAATGGAGCCTTATATTACAGTATTTTCTCCAGTTTGACTTTATTTGAAAACTCTTATATGTTCTGTTTATTTAAAATTTCATGCAATTGTTTATCAACTTTTTTTTTTTAAAGAAAAAGTCATAATTAACCTTTTACTTCCAACAGATTATAGAATGACTTCAGGAGAATTCACCCATATACTATTTCATTTATTAAATTCACACATAATTTTTTTATTTTAGAAGAGGAATGGATATCATTTGATCCTTGTTCAAATAGCTCTGCTGTTGTCTCAACACTTTAAAGTTTATTGTCAATCCAAAGTGTTGAGGCACCCACTTTATTTTCTACTAAAATTCCATTTGTAATTTCTGGATTTTCTGTTTCATTCTTTTGGTCTGTCCATTTGTGCACTAATATTATACTTTTATGATAGCTTTGTGGTGTGTTTTAGTTTTTAATTTTTTACATTTTTATTTATTTATTGTTTGTGAGACAAGGTCTTGCTATGTAGGTCAGGCTAGACTTGAACTCACTATGTAGCCCAAGCTGGCCTTGAAATGTGGTAGTCCTTTTGCCTCAGCCTTTCAAGTACTAGGATTACAGGTGTGTGCCACCATGCCTGACTGTGCTGTTTTAATATCTAATAGGGCTATTCTTTCTTCATAGCTTAACCTTTTTAGTGTTTCCCTAGCTATTACATGTTCACTTTGCCACACACTGATACAAACAAAGCTCACTGATAATTTTATGGGGTCCATACTAGCATCCTATTCAAATTCAGGTACTACTGATATTTTGTTGGTTATGGGTTAGATGTTATATATGCCTGCTAGAACTCATTATATTTCTTTCTCATTGCTGGAACAAAATATGCAACACTAAATTTAAAGGAGGTGAGCTTTATTTTGACTCTGGTTGAGTGGCTTCAAGGCAGAAACACAAGGGCAGAGAGACCTGAAGAAGGAAAGCTTCTGGCCAGCCAGGAAGTAGAGAAGGAAGAAGCAGGGCCACGAATACACCCCCAGTGACTGCCTCTAGTGGAGACCCCCGTGGCTCCACCTCCTAGTAGCAAGTCAGCTGTGAACTCATGTGCTGACTAATCCACAGGTGAGGGTAGTGCCCCCATATTCTAGTCAGCTTCCACACATGGGAGACTTTTCATGGGACGTTTGTAGATCCAGACAGATGCTGCAATTCAGTTGCCTGTGTAATGGTATGAGAGGTTGTGGGGAATTAAGAAGTAATCATAGTCAAGGGGCATCACCTTCATTAGGGATTGTGGTACCCTTGAAAGGAATTATCTAGGAGAGGGTTCTTAGGAAATAAGGTTGACACCTCTCCAGCACCTCCCCTAGTCTCTGCTGGATGCTTATTTTGTGGTTTCTACTACAAGGCCCTCAGTGTCAGCCTAGCAGGTGCTAGTGCCATGCTCTTGGATTTCCAGAACTGTGAACTAAAGATCTTTATAAAATTATCTGCCATGATATTTTATTAAGGGAACAGAAAACAGAGCGAGACAGTGGCATTAAAATATCGTAATCAAGAATGAGGGCTATTTTCCCATTTGTCTTCAGGAATATCCTAATCAAGAATGAGGGCTATTTTCCCATTTGTATCCAGGAATGCCTTAGGATTTTGAACATGCCTTACATTTATACTTAAGTATTTTATTATTTATCAATATAAATAATAAATAAGTTTTATTTTGTAAATAAGTCTTTCTCTTTCAAATGTTTACTTTATAATGATTTTGGAAAAAATTTACACTGTCTCCACCCTACTATATCTGTTCTCTTCTCTATCTGTTCATGCCAGATATATTTTCTTCTCTTCTTTTTGTTCCTACAGTCTTGTTTTGTGTAATTAAGGTAGATTGATAGAGAAGATTATGTTTCATGCACTTCAGTTACATACATGAGCTAGGTCTCTGTTGGTATTTTAGGGACCAGGACTTTGAACAGATTTCATGGAGCTTTAGATTTATGCTTCATTGATGAGTTGTGTTACTCTTTGTGTTAGCTGATTCACTGCTAACCTAGGAAGAAGTACAGGTGACCATTTAACTCATATAGATACACTTTCTGTTCTGCTAGACTTTGCCTAATCTTAGTGGATGTGAAAACAAAGTATAAATAGATAGAATTGTGTTAGTTTGACCTTTAAATGTGGGGATCTGAAGAAGAGCTGATGAGCTCTCTTTGCCAAGTTCTTACTATGTGCTAGTGACTGAAAACCTCTGGCATAGTATAGCCTTATTGATAAATAGGAATAAAAGCACTTGACTAGACTCTATCACGACAGAGACTTTACTAGAACTGAGAGTTTAGTAGTTTTGTTACAGAATAGGAGTTATTTGAAATGGGCCCTGAAGAATGAATCATAGTATGATAGGTGAATTGGCCTGTCTGGGGTGATATGTATTAGCTTGAGAACACTGCTCGGGCTCTGACAAGGCTCTGACAGGGTTCTTGGCAAGCCCAGGCATCGAGTTGTTGAGTCTGACTGGAGTGATGGGTAAAGGTGAAGGGATGATAAGGATGAGATGTGGAGATGCTGTGTGGTGCCAATGTACTGATCCACTGTCATGAGGAAGTGGACTTTTCTTCTGGAAATCATTTTCCTCAAACTTGGTAGAGAATAGAGTGGTAATAATCTCTTTAGGCTGTGGTTTTTGTGGATTATTTGCTAAGCTTCTTGTCCTATAAACTTGATAGATAAAGTTACTAAATAATCAGCTTATCATGATATGACTACAAACACTGAAGAATTATAAAATTTAGTGTTGATTTTAATTTTAATGTAGCAAGCTTGTGTGCCTTCAGAAATTAATATCATATTTTAATAATGCTTTATTATGGGTTGTCAGAAGGTGATAAAAATGAAGAAAAGTGCTTTTGGGGTTCTGAGACTTTGTAAGATAGAAAAGAATTGCATTCCTATAAAAATGTGATTCCTTTGTTTCCTTTGAGCATTTAAAAAGACTCTTATTATAGAATTAAATCTCTCTAGCTTTATGTTTTTTCCTATAACTTGTAAATATATACCTTTTAAAATCTGAGAAATAGCCTTAAGTTGATTAATTACACTTGACTTGTAAAGATTAGATCTTATTTTTAAAATAATTTCAAACACCATTGACATTTTTGGTGTTTGTTTTGAGTCTGTGTTAACTACAGCTTATATCTGTCCATTTTTCAATTTAATGAATTTAATCAGCCTTTTATGGTGCTCTTGGGTTTGTGATTTTATCTTCCCTTAATCTATAATTCAGTGAGAATTGTAATTTTTTAAAGAATTACATTCAGACAAGGGTATTTATGCAAGATTCAGACAGAAACTTAGTCATAGCCATGGGGTCCAGTGAGCAATATGAATTATAAAGGACGTGAACCATCTTTAAAATTAAATACATAGCTATATGTGCCAACAAATCAGTTTTTACAGTCCATACATATTTGTTAAATATTAGTTGTTGGGTGAATAAAAATACTAAGCTTAAAAATTGGAAATTCAAAATGGGAACAAAACATTTTATGACTCTATAAGGTATTTTCTGCTTCATGTATTTCATTCTGAATTACTAAATTTCCTTGGTGTTTCTGCATTAACTTTGATTTACTGTCCAACTGCTTATAGTTGCATAAATATCTCTGCAAATGATCTTGAGTGCTTTCTCTGCTACAATACTTTCTTGTATATAATTGACATTCGGGATTTGTTGGATTGAATTGCCATTCTGTCATCCTTGTTGTGCATGTTCTGCATTTTGTTTAATTTTGTGGAACTGGGGAGAGAACCCAGGACCTCATGCATGCCAGGCAAGTGCTCTACCACTGAGATACATCTCTGGTCCTTTTTAAAACTTGATTTTGAGATGTGGTTTCACTGAGTGTCCCCAGCTGCTATCTTGTGCCAGCCTCCTGAGTAGCTGGACTTATAGGTGTGTGCCATCTGTGAATTATGTTCTTTGAAAAAGCCTCACATGGCTTCATCTGATCATTGTGGCCTCATGGTGTATTTTTGCCTTTCAGCTGTCACTTTAATATATAAAGTGTGGCTTTCCTATAAAGTTATTTTCTGGGTACCATGCTAGGAAAGGAGACCTGTTTTGGGAAAGGCTTCTCAGAGGAGCTGACATTTGATCTGAATGATAAGCACAGACCAAAGCATGATAAGCACAGACCCCAAAGCAGTGGGGAAGTGAGTTAGGCACAAAGCAGGATGGCAAGAGATCTGCATTGATGTAAGGTACCCTGAGAATTAGGTTATTACTACACAACCCCGGAGGCAAGTGGAGCAAGTGCAGAATGCAGTGTCTTTAGGCTATGTTTCTGTAGGTGAAGATTATTTGTCTTTTTGCTTAGAATCAGATCACTGTGTCATCTAGTGCGGTAAATTCTAATTGATGAGAAAATTGTTCTTATTTCAGAAAATACTCATCAAAAGACTTTTCAGTGAAGAAAAAAACTAACCACAAACACTAGAATTGGAATCATATGAAAATGAATTAACTGAATCTTACCTATTGCATAGTCCTGGGAAACGGGTCTTCCTCTCATTCTTAAATGTATTTAGCATATACATAATTGTTAATATTGGATAGTAAAAACAATGCAACCAAAATTTGGTCCTCTTATTGTTATATTCCTCAGTCAGTTATTCAACTATGTTTTTAACACATATTGGAATGTGATTTGACAGTATTGCCTCAGGAAGTTTATTTATTTCCTTTAACTTGACAGCCACTTTTAACTCCACACAAATTTGGCCATGTGTATGTATGTATGTGTGTGTGTATACGTATCTTTAAACAGCACTTTTTTTTAGTCTTTAATGCTCATTTAACCTCATCCTTCTTGCTGTTTAAAGATTAAAAGCATGATTTTGTTTACTTATTTGCAGAAGCATTGCTTTGTTGTGCAGAAGTGCCTAGATCAGTGATGGCAAACCTTTTAGCTCTTTTAGTTATATAACAAAGAGCCAGCTGTTGTGTGGGTGGTCTAGATTCACAACCACTGGTGTAGACTTTTGGAGTTAGGCTGCTGGGGCAGAATCTTGGCTTAGATACTCACTAAGCTTGTAACAGTGGAAAGATATACCATGCCTTAATTGCTTCAGTATAAAAAGGGCATGAAAATATGTATTTCATAAATTTATTCTGAAGTTTAAGCACAATAAGACATGTAGAGCGCAAAATTTAAAAAAATTTTTATTTAAAAAATTTAAAGACATGTAGAGCTCTTACAGTGACATCCAGCAGATAGGTGCTGCCCTCTGTGCATTTGCTATTTTCATTATATTCTTTCCTTTTTGTCTTCAAAACCATTTTAGATATTTCTATTCAATGTATGTGATTGATTTTTAAAAATCCCTCAAAGAGTAATGGTTTCTTGTAGTTATGTTCACAATTTTCCTGCTTGAAAGGTACAAACATTTAGGATCTCTTTGCATCTCCACATTGTTAAGTACATGTTAAAAATACAGGCATATATTTCTTGGTAAATGGTGGCTTTCTACAGAGTGAATGTGCTTAGGTTACAATCTACTTCTTCCTTGGTATACTAGTGAACCTCAGGGATAATCTTAGGTTATTTCCACTTCTTGGGTTTCAGGTTGTGAATTTCCGTTGTGATTTTTGCATTTTTAACTGACTACAAACTTTTATGTAAACACCATCCATCTTTCTAATTGAAAGTATGCCTAGTTGGAAATCCTAAATCAAAAAATAAAACTGATCAAAAATACTAAGATCACAAATTATTTCCACTTAACTATCGTTCCAGCATTCACAAATATATTCCTTAGGATATTTATATATTTTGTAGTAAAAACAAACAAAATAAAGAAATTTGTCAAAAATATATTTTGGAATTAATGGGTCAGTCATGATTCAACTGATGCATTTCCTGGTTTACTTTTTACACTTTTCGAGACTCCTTCTGAGGATTGCAGATAGAAGTTCTCAAATATCTTTATCTTTAGGAGCCTTCTGTCTAAATAAGGCTCCTTGGGAAATGTGGAGCTGTATCATCATATTGCATTCGTCCCCTCTGAGTCTCTTATCTCATTTCTTTCTATTATAGCTGTACCACTATTACCAGAGGCATTTTGGAAGAGATCTGAGACATGAGAAAGTTCTGATATTTTGTTTGGTACTAAGTTGCCCAGGCTGGTCTAAAAACATTGAGTCATCTTGCCTCAGGCTCCTGAATAGTTGGGACTATAGGCCTGTGCCACCAAGCCTGGCTAGCCCCTCACTCTTTTTTTAAAAGAAGCCCAGCTATCATAGTTTCTCCTAGATACCTTCATTCAGAGTTTTTGATCACTTTGCAGCAGTATCTCTGGTTCTTCTCTGCCCTTGAGCACTTTTTTTTCCGCTTGGCTTAAAATATTCTATTTCTGTTAACCTTCTCTGAATAGCTTTTCCTGATTCCCTCAGAGAATTAGCATCTCTTATCTCCCTTTTCTAACAGTTCTGTGTGATGTGTTGAAAATGTTTGTTGAGCATACACTTTTTGTGAGGTGTCAAATGAAAGGTAGTGTTAAACTGGAGAAGTCGTTGGGAAAATAATGAAATTTTTATGTTTTTTATTTTTATTTTCTAGTGTTCTTTTGAAGATGACAATGTCCATTCCTTGTTAAAGCCTTTAGAACTGCAACTACAAAAGACAGTGCATACATACTGTGGAAAAATTTACAAAATATTTATCAAGCAATTAACAAAAAGTGTCAGAGACCGTTATGACAGACCACCAAAGGAGAGATGACTCTTGTGACTGCTGAAGTCAATGGATAAAAACAACAAAGTATCTGAGGATATGTGTGAAGGAATGGTCTTCCATGAAGTACTTGGGAAGGAAATGCTCATCTCCAGAATAATTTTTTCCCAAAGAAATTATAAAAGCAGAATATTCATGTGATGAAGGAAGAGTTAAAATCCTGAGTTCCAACAAGAAGATCTCTGATGTTTTGTAACACATTACTTGTTTTCATTCCATGATTGCTGAAACTGTTACTGAATTCTTGTAGATTAGAGCTCTCTTGGCTTTTACTCTGAAGTAAGGTGGTAGAGTTGTATGGGTGCAGAAGGTGTACCTCTTACACAGTCTCCACTGTGAGTGCAAACTGTGAGTATAGCAATAATTTATGTCAGCACTAACCTCACTTTATACACATGAGAAAAAAGTTGTTTACAGGAGCAGAAAAGGTTCTGTTTCTCAACAAATGTGATGTGACCAATGTAACTCTTGACAATCTATGTGTACTGTTATGCATTTCATCTCTGTTCTACAATGTTTTTGTGACAATCATGTTCAAAATTATCTTTAGCTTATGAGCTGCATGTTAAAACCTGAGTTGTAGAAGAAAGAGTAAAAATCATAAAAATGTTGAGGTGTTTGTGTGTGTGTGGTGCATGTGTGCTTGTATGTGTGTGTGGAAGGAATGAGAGACAAAGAGAAATGTACTGTTTTCATTTTGTGTGCATTAAATTGTTTTGCCAAATCTCAGTTTAGAAGATATTTAGAATTTTTTTTTAATCACTTTATGTGAAAGTTTTCAGCTTTCCTGGGCATTCTGGAAGCAGAATATATTATAGTGACAGTAAAGTGAGAACCTTAATAGTAATGCTAATGTGATGGAGGATGCAGTGGACCAAAATGTATAACCAGTATTCTTCCTAAGATCAGTAATTATATTACAATGCAATAGGGAAAAATGGTCCATTTAAACTATTCTACCTCAAAATAGCTTTGCAGGATATTTTTTGAAGAAGCAAATTTATAGATTAAAGTTGAACAACTTTGATGGGTGGTTTGGATTAATAAGATTATTCTGTCCATAGAAAGTAGTTTTGATTGGGTTAATGTTTGTATGTTGCTTTTTTGAACAGTGCTAAAGATAGTTAACTTTTTAATTTTGAAGATGGGAAAAATATGACTTCCCATTATTGACCTACCGTAATATAATTCTAGATCTGAGTACATTAACTATGCTGGAGCACATCTCATTTTGCTATGTGCTATATGGTTACCTTCATTTTTTCTCTGATATTTTAATGCCTATATAGAGAAGGGGACATCATGAAGGAAAAAAGATGACTTGTGAAAATTGTGGCATTTGGCTTTGAGAAGGTATAGTACCTTCGAGGTAGACCTGAAATACGCAGAAATTAAGTAGTTGGTACTGTTGCATGCTGTCTGCTGTAGTTCAGTCAGGGACAGATTGAGAGAGGAAGGTAAAGGCAAGTTAAAAGTTGACCTCTGCCACAAGACCTCCCACAAAAGAAAGGATGATATCCAACCTAGCACGCTTACAACAGGTAGGTTGGGCAAGCAAGAGCTGTACTTCCTTTACGGAGTGTGAGAACTGTGATGAAGTGGAGTTTGCCAAAGAGGTAGTGAGAATGCTAAAATTTAAAGCTTTGGCTGATATATATATATTTCTAATGGTCCACAAATGAGACCGTTGCTGTCTGACTCTAGAGGGAGGAAGCTTGTTAAAAATAGATGTTCTCAACCCTCACCTTTTGGAGACTAATGTCTTGTGTCTAGGATGGAGCCTGAAAAATCTTTTTAATGAAAGGGTTTAAAGATTACAAAAAAGTAGAGAACTGGTACTAATGATCCAGTCCTGTCTGAACCTCCCAGAGTACTGGGATTACAGGTATGGTCTCACCCAACTTGCTGAAATATCTTAAAGAACATTTTAGTAACTACAAACACATCATATATAAAAGTAGCAACAATCCTTTGGTTTCATCTGCTATCTAATCCTTAACTGTGTTTTGTTGAGTGTCTCAAAAATGCCGTTGTTCAGTTGGGTTGCTGGAATTGGGATGAAATACAAGTTACATCCTATTTTAACAAGCCCTTCAGGTGAATTTGATGTCTTCTAATTTGGGAACAAATTATTTTGCCAACTTTAATGTTAACTAGGATGCCACGATTCTTAGAACAGTTGGTAAATTACAAATGTAATTTTGAGGTTAGAGGAACTAGTTTGGGTTATTGACTGGATATGAATTTATAATAGTAGATTCTGTCAGATTTAGTTTCCTTAGTGAATGGAGGCTTGTGATGTGGTGTGGTTGATTGGGACAATGAGGAAGCTGGTTGTAGTGGAGTCCGCTGGCCTGTGCCTGGGCCTCATTCGGGTTGCAGCTTATGGACTGTCCCACGGTCGCTATGTTGGTTAATCAGAAACTTCTTCAGCTGGTCCCTTCAGATCCTACAGAAGCGAGCATTATGGTAAAATTATGTGAAATTAATGGTATCTCAGAGTGCTGATAACAGTTTGAAAATGAATTTTCTGAATTTTATTTTCAAAGTAATTTTTTTCTTTCAGAATTCTTAAATGCAGTTTTCAGTTGAGGTTAAATTATAGACAGACAACTTTTTTTGTAAAAGTTTTTCAGAAAACAGTGTATCTATGCAGTTTATATAAATTATATATTTTTTGAGTCTGTGTGTTAAAACAATTCAGACCTCAGAATTATCTCTGGGCTACAGTATTACCAAAGTGGAAAGACTTTAAAATGTAGTCATATTTTGTATTTGTAGTCATCTTTAGAAAATATATTTTGTGGTTCATATTTTAAGAACACACTTTATTGTTGTTGTTTTGTTCCTCACTGAAGAGTAATTCTTACTGTATAAGGTAGCCATGCTTTCTTTGGACTCTTCAGAGCCTGAAGTAACATCACTGCTTACATGTTGGTCTCTCATCTTGCCTCACTCAGATGGTATTGATGGAATGAGACCACCAGATTGTGAGCTAGATCTGGCTGGGGACCTCAGGCTTGTTGTTTAAGTCTCTGTGCCTTAGGTTTTTAAGTACAATCAGTCTACATTTCAAACCTCACAGGAAGATGAGACTCAAGCGATTTTAGATTTGAAAGTGTTGTGCAAGGCTTATGAAGCTACCACCAGTCTTACTGGTGGTCCATCTCCATAGACCAAATGTTTTCTGGCATATATCTGCAGTATGTATTTGCTAATATTGTGAAAGAAAGAATTAAGGAAGAGAAAGTAGAGGAGAAAAGAATGATGTAAATGAATAATCAGAAAGGGAAAGAAAGTGAGAAAGAAGAAAGAATTAAAGTGAGGATACAAAAGACAGAATAAGAGAGGAGATGGACTGAAAGTGGGAAAAGTGAGGAGTGAAGATGGACAGGAAGGTTGTGGAAACATTTTCTTTTGGAGTTATAACCCCTACGCTAGGTCACTGCCTACTGTCCCTAGTCCCCCAGGGTCAGGAAAGGTGCTGGCTTCTGTGGAAGGGGACAGCAGAGGCAGCTGTGTTTGGTTTCTTGGTCAGGTAACTTTTTTTTTTAAAGAATAACAATCCAAGCCAAGGACTTAGCAGTTCAAGAGCTTGCCTGCTAAGTGCGAAGGCATGAGTTCGATTCCCAGTACCAAAAACAGAAAAAAGATAAAAATAGCAATTCAACATTTTGTCTTTTTTACTAGATTTCAGTTTGTGAGCTAGGAACTGTGGAAACAAATGTCTTCCATTTCAGTTTGTTCTTTAGCCAAATCAATGTTGGATTTATGTGAGAGTAACCATGTATTATTCATCAGGGAGGGAAGGAAGAAACGAAAAGTGTAAGGGAATGGCTGCCAATAATCTCTTGTAGCAATTTTCCCACTTGATGGTCATAGGTAGGAAATGAGGCCTGAGAATCACTGCTCTGCCTTGAGAGTAGGTTAAGCCTTAGATCACATCTATTCCTCAGGAGGGTGCTGTCATTTAACTGTTACAAATGGATTCAAGAGAACAGGAACATTAGAGACACATAATAGAGGAAGACCTTAAAAGATAGTCATTCTCTTTTTCAGGTAGTACTTCGTGATGCTGTAGTTGAATCAGAATCTCTTGAGGTGTGTTTAGAGAGACCACTGATCTTTGTTTAAAATAACTTTTTTAGTTCCTTAGAGTAAATAGAAAAGAAACATAGGATTTCAGTATGTCAGGCGTGGGGCCAGATACCCATTTATTAAATGCAATTTCAAATATCTTTAATAATTGCCTTATTACATTTTAATATTTGGTAAAATATTTTTACTGTAATAGTTAAACTTTATACATTGCCAAAGTAACCCCATTTTGCCTATTAAAATCAGGCTAAACTGTTTTGATGTTTGTTGTTTCTTAATTCATTGAACATAAAACTAGATTTTAAAAACTAAGTTATATAAACTTAATATAAAAATCTAAAAAGGTATAAAGAAAACTTTGTAAAAATGAGCATGATGTTACCCAGATACCTAGCATACTACTGAAAAAGTTTAAATTGATTGCAAATCAGTATTAAACTTACTTTGGAAAGTTTGAGTTGTCATCTTGTCTCAACTAATAATTTCAAATGCCTAATGAGATTATTTTCTTAGAATATTCAAATGAAAGAGAGCTTTTGCCAATTTTTCTTACCACTAATACGAGTGGTATTTGGAGAATCTCTGGTCAGCCATTTTAATATCAAATTTGAGACTGGTGTGAAACCTTTGATTATGTTTATATATGCAGTTGGAATATGTGAACATGTTCATATGTGGGGTATGATTGTGGCCTCTTTTGAAAATGGGCGGAGAGAATGCAACAGCATATATTCCATTTAAAAAGTAAATGACTCTGTCCATGGTAGACAATACCTGTTATTAACCTTTGTATAAAATCTCTTTTGGGAATGTTGGAGTGTTCTTTTTGTGCAAAAATGATACAGCATTGGTAGTAATGTGTAGAATATGTCATCCATTGCAAATTTAGCAAGCATGTTTGTTTCATGTGCATTGTCATCAGTATTTGAGAGCTGGACCTGTGGTTTCTGATGGATGCTCTAACACAAGATCTGCGAAAGAGATAGTGAAAATCAGAAACTGCACCTGTTCCTGAAATTAGAAACTGGAAAAGGTAGCAGTTGTTTCACTTTTCAAAGTATTTTCATAAATTACTAATATTTTAAGTAGCAATAGTTTTAAAAGCTGCAGGAATGTATTATGATATACTGTGATATTTAGAAATGACTGTCCTTAAACTACTTTTATTTTAAAATATTTTGGCTTTAGAATAATGTGAATATCTTTCTCCAAATATTTTGTGTATTTTGAAGGTTTATTAAAAGCATAAAATAATAGATTTGAGTCTAATTTGGGAATAATGGAAAATTGTTTTGCTCTATTTTGGAGGAATTCAGTTCATTTTTTTATTGAGAAATTGTGTTGTAACTAAATAAACATGTACTCAATAAATGTTTAGTTTTCTCAAATAATGTATGTGAATTATTTTTGCAATCACAGTTTTCAGGGACTGAATCCCCAGCAGCAACAAAACAAAGAATAGTTGTAATAGTTGTAATAGTTTTTAAGTTGGAATGGTTAATGGTTAAGGTGGAGTCCAAGCGGAAACTGTTTCCTGGATTACTTAATTCAGTGGCTGAATAATGTCATCAAGAAACTGCATACCAGCCTGGCATGGTGGTACATGTTTATAATCCCAGTACTTGGGAGGCTGAGGCTGGTTAATGCTTCTAATTTGAGGTCAGCATGGGCTATCTAGTGAGTTCAAGGCCAGCCTGGACCACATAGTGAGACATCATCTTAAAAAAAGAAAAAACAGAAAAAGAAAAGAAAAAAGAACTTTCTTACTTCCTGTCTCTCCATTACCATTCTTGCCATGTGACCTTTCCTCTCATGGCTCAAGTGTGACAGCATACATCCCGGGGGGCAAATAACCTAAATTTAAATATATCTTTTTTAAAAAATAAAAGATGTCTTAGCTACTTTTCTCTCTTTGCTGAGACTAAACAACTGATGCCCAAAATTAAGAAATGAAAAATTTATTTAGCTCACATTTGCTAAAGGTTTCAGTCCATCTTTACCAACTATGAGCTAAATAAACTGAGGCAGAGTAGTATGGCACAGGGACAACAGTTCATGGCAGCAGAAGACTAGCAACAAGAGCAAAAAAGTGGGGGGCCAAACCAGTTTTCCTTCTGTTGAAAGCAGGTTACCCACCCTAGGATGGGCATAGCACTCACACCCTCTCTGTGCCTTCCTCTTGCTCAGGTTGAGAATGTTTATAAAGTGAGGACCCTGGCTACTGCTGAGTTGTTTAAACTTCTAAACTTATTAAGTTGGCATAGTGAATCAACCATTTTAACATTCTAGGGTGTAAACTACTGCCTTATGGTATGTCCCCTACACCCTAGGATGTAGAACTGCAGTGTCAGTTAAGCTTGTAAACTTCTCAAATTGACACAATATATCAACCATTACAATTCACCCCTTTTCAACTTTGCAGCCAGGCACATTTCTTTAAACTGCTTTTTAGATACAAAGATGATATTTCATAACTTGAACATTACACAGGTTTTACAATCCTTAATCAGTACTGTCTATAAATATTAGAACCACAACATTCCACCCTGCTCAAAAGAGTTATGCATATCCCTTTATGCAAAAGGCATTTAGTCCATCTCTAAGGGTTTTCAAAGTCCTAACACTCAGCAATGCTGAAAAATCCAAATCCCAGGTCTCCAAGATATAAGGCAAACACTTAGCTGCAAGGTCCTGTATAAATGAAAGCTAAACCCTTCCAACATTCAGTGGCACAAGATAAACATTTTCATTTCAAAAGTTACAAACAAATACAAAGGGATTGGAATCAAGGCAAGTCCAAGATCCAGCAAGTCAAACACTAAGTGCTATAGTTCAGTGTTGAGCATCTGAAGCAATCTGTGGTAAGTTGTGAGCTCCAAAGGCTTGTATGGCTCTGCCTTTATGGCATGTCCCATGGTTGTAGTCCCATGGTTTCTCTGTTGGGCATGCTTCGCTCCCTCCTTGCAGGTTTCCTCTATGTGATCTATGTTCCAAACTCCTGGGTTCTCCACTACATCTTTGGCTTCACACTCACAGCTTCATATACTACCTTCTCAGGAGCACACTGCCTGCCCTCCCAGGCTTTCTTTTGAAATCTGAATGGAAGCCTTTTTAACCTCGTAACTCTTGCATTCTGCATGCACCTAAAAGCAGTGCCACATGGATGATACCAAGATCTGCCAGCTGGAGCAGTAGCCAGGCTTCTCTCTTGGTGGTAGCAGCTGAGTTTCTGGACCAGTGAGTACTCTGAATCCAAATCTGAGGAAGAAATTCTCTTTAATGTTGCCATTCTGAGACTTGATGTAATCACTACTGCCATTTTGGAATCTGGTGCTCTGGGGCTTCTCAAAGCAACATTTTTCACTTTTTGTGAATTTGAGACTGCCAAGTGTGTAATTCTCATGCTTTCTGTGATACCTTCTATTCTCTGGTTCCTTATCAGCAAACAAGATGTCCTGTGCTCCATCTGCAGTCCATAGCTTTACTGTAGCTTCCCTTCTGGCCAAACTTATACAGCATTTTAAATCATGTTGAACTGTTTGCTCTTGATTCTCAACATAAATCTGGCTAAAAGTCCCCAACAATAGCTATGCCACCACTTCAACATTTGACTGGCTTGAAACTTCTGTCAGATTAGTCTGCTGCACTTAGTCTCAGCAGTCTCTGAATATGAGCAAAATGCAGATAAGCTTTTTGCCAAGCCTAACACACATCATGTGGAGTTAAACAGCCAGTGCAGTCTTTTATCCTAGGAGAAATCTGAGCCTGTTCTTTACTGGCAGGATTTCTATCAACCTTCTGATCTGAGCTCTGATCTGAATCTTCCATGAAGAACAGCCTAAGGTGTTCCAGCTCTATTCTTCCAGGCTACATTTCCAAAACTTTCCAAAACCTTCCTAAAGGCTACTGAACTGCATGGTCTGGTATAGCCAGAGCAATACCCCCACTCCTGGTACCAAATTCTGTCTTGGTTACTTTTCCTATTACACAAAATACCTGATACCCAAAATTAAAAGAGGAAAGGTTTATTTAGCTCAGTTTGTGGAGGTTTCAGTCCATAATCTGTTGGCTCTGAGGCAGGGTGGCAGAGGGGTAACAGTTCATGGCAGTGGAAGATTCCAGAAGCAAGAAGAGCAAAAAGGGCAAGCAAGTCTCTTTCCCATCCTTACTTTGGATGCAGGCTAACTGCCTTCAGGTGGGTGTAGCACTCACATTGCCAATCTGAGTACTAGACAATGAACCAATCACAAACTAGATTCAGCCACACCCAAAAAGCCCAACCCATCATGACCACATGAGGCTTTGGGGGGACATCCAGACACAAGCCATAGCATTCTGTCCTTGACTCCACCAAAGCTTTTTTTGGAGGTGGCTGAATCTAGAATGTTTCATTAATTGATAGTACAATGCTGGGATTAAGGGTGGGTGATGGCTGAATTAGTCCACTGATTGGATTGGCACCACCCTAATCCCAGTAGACTGTATACAATGTAAGGGACATAAAGAGCCTTGGCTATTTCCTGCTTGTTGCTTTTGCTGTTTTCTGCTGTCATAAGCCATTGCCCCTCTGCCATCTTACACCCTGCTTTGGAGCCAGCTGAGTACATACTGAAACCTCTACAAACTGAAGTAAACAGTCTTCCTTTGTTTGGAAACCAAATAAATATAGGCTGTCCAGTGGGGCTCTCTCTCCTGAGAGAGAATTCTGATTTTCCCAGATGCTCCAAAATCATACTACTGGTCTCTGTTGTTAACCACTGTCCACTCATGGGGGAGATTGGGGCTAGGCCAAAACCCCAATAGCCAAATGTTGAAGTGGTGGCATGGCTACTGTTGGAAGTTTTTAGCCAGATTTTATGTTGAGAATAAAGAGCAAAGAGCCCAGCAGAATGATTTAAAACATGAGTTAGATCAGAAAAGAAACTCCAGTTAAGCTGTGGATTGCAAAGATAGAGCAGAGGAGATCTTAGTTACTGAGGAGAAACAGGAGACTATGAAAGATGGCCTGAGGACATCACAAGAAGCAATAGGACTCCACCCTTTGCTGCCTCAAAATTGCATAAGTGAAAGATGTTGCTTTGAGAAGAAAGTTGCTGAGTACCATGTTCCAGGATGGCAACAGCCTGAAGAATTTTTCCTTGGAATTGAATTTAGAGTGCTCAGTGACAGGCACTTGACTCCTACAGCCAAGAGAGAAGGAAGCCTGTCTTCTGCTGATAGCAGACCTTGGCATCATCCGTGTTGCACTGGTTTTATGTACATGCAGAATGTAAGAATTGTAGAGTCAGGAAGGCTTCTACCTGAAAGGGTAGTGTGTAAAGCTGTGAGTGTAAAACCAAAGGTGCAGAGGAGACCCTAGAGGTTTGAAGAAGCTAGGAACATGGATTGTCTGAGGATATCTGCAAGGATACAGTAGAACAGACCCAAGAGGAGCCATGGGAACTACAACCACCCGCAGTATTGAGAGAGTGGACCAACCCAGCCTTTTGGAGTTCATGTCTTGCCACAGATTGCTTGAGATGCTCCACATGGAACTATGGGACTTAATGTTTGGATTTTGGACTTGGTTTGGTCCCATTCCTTTGTATCCCCATTTGTAACTTTTGGAATGGAAGTGTTTTTCTTGTGCTATTGAATGTAAGAAATGTTTAACTTTCTTTTTATTTGTACAGGGGTTCATAGCTAATAGTTTGCCTTAAATCTCAGAGGAAACTTTGTACTTGGACTTTTCAGCAATGCTAAAACTGTTAGGAATTTGACAACTCTTAGCAATGGACAAATTACCTTTTGCATGAAGAGACATGCATGAGTCTTTAGTGGATCACAAGCAGAATGTCACAGTTTGTATCTGGCTGTCCCCCCCAAAGCCTCATGCAGTTGTGAGGCACAGGCTTTTTGGAGGTAGCTGAATGTAGTTTGTGATTGATTCATGGTCCAGTGTTCGGATTATGAGTATGAGTGCTATACCACCCTAGGGTGGTTGCCTGCATACAATATAAGGGACAGAAAGGGGACTTGTCTGTCTCTTATCTATGTCTCTCTCTCTCCCTTGTTGCTTTGCTACATTCTGACTGTCATGAATTCTTCTCCTCTGCCAAGCCACCCTGCCTTGGAGCCAGATGATTATGGACTGAAACCTCTACCAATTGTGAGCTAAGTAAACCTTTCCTCCCTTAACTTTGGTCATTGTGTATTTTGTCTCATCAATGAGAAAAGTAACTAAGATACCAATATCTTTTACACATTTTTGATCTTACACTTTCAGTTTCTTACACCAGGAAGCTGTGATATTTACACGTGTATCCAATATATTTTACTCAAGTGCGTGGTCCTATGGTGTATCCATTTAGCTAGAAATGTCTCAAGTTTATCCTTTTTATCACAGAGTAGTTTATATACTCTGTCATATAAACACACATCTTCTTTATCCATTCATTGGTTGATGGGCATTTGGGCTGTTTCCGAAACTTAGCTATGACAAACTGTGCTACTATCCACATTTAAGTATTACAAACCGTGCCACATACATCACTGTTGTATGATACTCTTAAGTCTTTCATGAAGATAAAAAGAAGAATAGCTAGGTCAAATGGAACCTCTATTTTAGTTTTATGAGGAATCACCATACTAATTTATACAGAAGTTGCACCAGTTTAAACTCTCACCACTAGTGGAGAAGGGTTCCTTTTTCTCCATGGCCCCATCTGCATTTGTTATTGGTTGATTTCTTGATAATAGCCATTCTTTCTGGGTTGAGATGGAATCTCAGCATTGTTTTAATTTGTATCTCTTGAATGATCAGTGATACTAAACATTTTTTCATGTATTTATTTGTCATTTGTACTTCTTCACCTGAGAAATGTCTGTTCATTTCAGATGTCCATTTTTTGGATTGTGTCTTTAAATTTGGTGGGTCTGACTTTTTTGTGTGTATATTATTTATATATTCTAGATAATAGTCCTTTAAGGAACAGCTGGTAAATTTTTTCCCCCACACCGTGGGTTGTCTCTTCACTCTGTTGGTGGTTTCATTTGATGGACAAAATCTTTTTGATAAGATGAAATCTTAGTTGTTGATTCTTTGTGATAGTTCCTGTGTGATCATAAAGTCCTTGCTAATACCAATGTCTTCAAGAGTTCTACCTATTTTATCTTGCAGCATATTTAGTGTTTCTGTTTTAATATTTAGATCTTTGATCCATTTAAATTTTAGATTAGGGGATGGGTCTAGTTTTAATGTTCAGTATTTGGAAAGCCATTTTTTCCAGCACTGTTTATTAAAGAGGCTATTTTTCTTCCAGTGGACTTGTTTGGCTCCTTTGTTAAAGATAAGGTGGTTAAGTCTGTCTGGAGTCATCTTCTAATCTGTTTTATTGATCCTATGTCTATTCTTTTTTTTTTTTCTTTGCCAGTACCGTGTTATTTTTATCACAGTAGCTTTGTAGTATAATTTCAAGTCATGGATCATGGTGCTGGCCAGCTTGCCTTCCTTGCCAGAATTGTTTTTGCTATTCCATGTTTTTCTGTTCCAAATGAATTTTAGGATTGCTTTCTCTAATTCTGTGAGATACGTTATTGGAATTTTGATTGGGATTGCATTAAATCTGCATAATAATTTTGGAAGTATGTCCATTTTCACTATAGTGGTTCTTGCTACCCAAGATAAGGGATACCTTTCCATTTTTTGATGTCCTCTTTAATCTTCTTTTTCAGCATACTATAGTTTTCAATATAGAGGTCTTTTATTTCTTTCATTAGATTGATTTCTAGATATTTCATTCTTTTGTATGCTGTTATAGAAGTGTTATTTCTCTCTATTGTGAAAAGTGTTGTTAATTTCTTTATCAGTTTGTTATTTGTGTACAGGAATGCTGTTGAGTTTTGAGTGTTGACTTTGTATCCAGCTATGCTACTGAATTTGTTTATTAAATCTATAACTTTTTTGGTGGAGCTTTTGAAGTCTTCTATATAGTATCGTGTCATTCTCAAATAATGATAATTTAACTTCTTCCTTTTCTCTTGTTATTTCTTTCTCTTGCCTATTTGTTTCAGTTAATGTTTCCAGAGCTATATTGAAGAAGAATGGTGATAATGGGCATCCTTGTCTTGTTCTTGATTAAATTAAATTAATCAATTAATTTATTTTTGGTACTGGGAATCAAACTCATGACCTTGAACTGGTACACTATATTGTTAATAGTGTACCAGGATTTAAAACCCACATTACTCACACTACTCTGCTTAGATGTATTATATTCTGTTCCAGCCATTCTACCTGTACTAGATTTGAGGGCACAGACAGTAATCCTGAAAACAACAGAATATAGTATGGTAATCATATATAGCATATCAAGGCCATCTATGTTAGAGTTTCTAGTTATCCTTCTCTGCCTCATTTCTGCTATGCTATTTTTCTGCCCTTGTTTAGTTTTCTCCTTCATTCTACTGCCTACCCCACTCATGGAGGCCTTTCTGCCACTGTTCCTAAAATCCTGGTATTTTTTTTCTCTCTCTCTAGAATGTCCTTCAGTATTCTCTGTAGGGTAGGATTGGTGGTCACAAACTCCCCCAGTTCCTCTTTGTCAGAGAAGCATCTTGTTTCTCCATTAATTTCTAGTGACAGTTTTGCAGGATACATCAATCTGGGCTGGAGGTTATTTTCTTTCAGGGCTTGGATACTTCACTCCAAGCTCTTCTTGATCTGATGGGCTGTGTCGAGAAGTCAGCCATGATTCTGATGGGCTTACCTTTATAGGTAATCTGTTTCTTTTCTCTGATGGCTTTTAATATTCTGTTTTTACATTGAATTTCTGGTATCTTGATTATTATATGTCTGGGTGTAGATCTGTTTTGGTTGTAGGTGGCTAGAGTTCTGTATGCCTCACACAACCGAATGTCATTTTCTTTTCCATGCTTGGGAAGTTTTCCTTAATTATTTCCGTGAATAGCCTTTGTAATTCGCCTGTATATATTCCTGCTTCTTCATTCACAATTCTTATTCTTTAATTGTAGATTCTCTTGTCATCTTCTAGCCTTTGTATTGTTACTGCCTGTTTCCTTGTTATTTTTAAGAGATCTTTCCTTTCATGATCACACATTGCAAACTTGTCTTCAAGTTTTGATATTCTATCCTTAGTTTCTTTTAAGGCATTTTGCCAGCTTTCAGTGGAGTTTTTAATTTCTTGGTAGTCTCTTTGAATCTGATTCATGTATTCTATATTGTCTTTATACTCTTTATCGAATGTTTCTCTCCTTTTTTTGTGTTCCTCCCTTCTTCTGTCTGTATCTTCCTGAGAGATGCTTCCTGAGAGCATTTCTTTTATTACTCTACTCATATCTTGCTTTACCTGATTTAATATTTCAGTTTTGAGCTCGTCTACAAGGTCCCAAAGATACCTCTTAATGTCCATTGAATCCATGTCTGATGTTGTGTGTTTGCCACTCTCAGTCTCCCTTGTTTTTCCTTCTCCTGGATCAAGGCTCTCAGGGTTCTGGGCTGAGGTCCTCCTCCTGCCTCTCTCTCCTGTCATGGCCCTGGCTTCCTCCACACAGGTGTACAGTGAATGTCCCAGCCCCCTTCCCTGTTGGCCACGTTTTCTCCAAAGCACACTGGTGAGGGACCTCCGCCCTTTCCTGTCTGCTCTTGTCACTGAGGTGTAAGCAGACTGCATATGCTTGCCCCTCCCCACTGGGCCAGCCAAACGTCAGATGCCTTCACCCGGTTAGTGCATACTAGGTGCAGGGAATTGATTTGGGATGTCTCATTGGGTCCTGGCCAGGGTCGTGGCCCAGTCCAAGCAAATCACACGAATCTGCTCTGGGGAGGGAGCAACCAACTGAAGTCACTGTCACTCCCAGTTCAGGCTCTTCCTGCCCGATTCCAACATGTCGCCCATTTAGTCACACCCTTCCTGTGTGGGGGGGTCTCATTCCCAGCACTGATGGTGGATTAATGAAGGTCCCTTCACCAGCTCTGCTCTCTGCTCTCCATTGGGCTCACCAGCCCCTGACCTTAGCGCTGCTGTGCTTCCTGTGATTGGCGGTGGGAATGAGTTTGGGCGGGTCTACATGCCGGTGTGGATTCAAGCTGTTGCAAACTTGGCGTGTCATCAGGAAAACGCTGTGTCCTGTAGTTTTTAGCTGTTTCAGTTGTCCCAAAGTATTTGATGAGCTTTTTTAAGTTTTAATTTCTTCCTGTGTCAAGAGGATTCATCTCCCTCTGTCTTGCTCTCTCCAGGGTGTTTATTCTGGAATATGAATTGTTTCTCCCAGGAGGCTTCGTATTTTGTTGCTCACTGATCGGCCATCTTGCCTTCTTCTCGGGAAATGGTTTTAAAGTCCTCTGCTCTATGGCATGGGAAGGAAGAACTGGGAAGGATCAAAAGATCCTATCATCATAAGGGTATGTTATGTATTTAGGAGGCAACAACAGGGAAACCTGCTTGCAAAATTGGTTCTGTTTTGTATGAATTTATTAGATCTGATGGAATGGGTAGTGATTGAGAAGATAGTAAGAGGCATTACAGTAGAAATTGTTGATTTCCACTTACCTTGTTTTGAAGTCCTGTATCATTTTCATTGTTTTGTTTACTGGCTTTATTCTGTTTCATTTTGTTTGATTTTATTCTCTTTAAAATAAAAAAGATTTAAATATTAGTAGTGAGAAATGGGAAAAGATTCTATGAGTTATATAAACTTTGGGGGGAAAAGTTGGAGGAAAATGCAAAAAAGGGGAGAGGAAAGAAAAGAAAAATTTAGAATGAACAAAATACCAAAGAAAGAAGCCAGGAAAAGAGATACATATAAAAACAGGAGGGATACAAAGGGACAAGGGAGAATTCCTTCACCCTCTGTAAAGTATACTGGGAGAAAAAGGAAGAGGAAGAGAAGCACACACACACACACACACCCATAAAAGAGTAAAATTATAGAGTAAAAGTGTGTGTAAGGGCAGTGTGCAGAAAGAGAAAATCTAGAAAGAATTTTTTAAATGTTTTAAAAATTTTAAAAGTAAAATAAAAATAATAAATATCTAATACAGAATAATAAAAGAAAGTTCTTAGTTGTTTTGGATGAGTGGCTCTTTCGCTCGGCCCAGGGTTAAGAGCAGAGCTGAGGCCAGGACTTGTCTCTGTTCACGCGGGAAGTGTGAGGCGCAGCCCACCCAGCGCGGTGCCGTGGGTGGAGATCCGCTCAGGGTGGGAACCCGGCGTCTGCGGGAGCTTCCTGACCTGCGCTCTCAGGCTGAGCCTGGCCTCTGACCGGGGGAGCCTGGTCGGTGTTCGCCAGCCCCAGCCCCTCAGGAGGACTCCTCCTAGTCTGCTCTACAGCTCCTGGTGGTCTCCGTGCCTGTCCTTCCCTCATCCACTCTGGAACTGGGCAGTGTGAAGTAGCCCAGAGGCTGCTCTGGGACCCAGGTTCAAGCACTCAGCAGTTGTCCTCAGTGGTGTCTCTGCCAACTCTTGCTCCAAGGTCGTAGCTGTAGGTGCTGTGCTGAGGTCACTCACCGAGTGTTAACTGTGGAAGGTTGCTCTGGAAGCAGTGTCCTGTGTTTTCCTTGCTGGTTCCAACTGCCAATTCTTTCAGTCCCTGATCGGTTTTCTGATTCTCTGTGAACAAAGAAGTTATTAATTTGTAACTGATTTGAACCAGGCTCAAACTCACACCCTTGCACTTAGCCAGGTAGGAGTTTATGCCGCTGAGCTAAATCCCTGGCCCTCCATTGTGATTCTTGAGTAACCTCCACTCACTTCGATTCCTCTCCAAGCTATTTTTTTTTTTTTTTGACACTGCCTTGGAGAAGCTAAGTTGCTGGCACTCACTGCTCTGCCATTCTGGGACCTCATTAACTGTATTTTTTGTTGTTTTAAAATCACACTTCATATATAGACATAAATGTATATGCATACCATTTTTCAGGTTATATAAAGAATTCTACTAGGAATTTAAAAAGTGGATGAATGATGTGGGATTGAAATATCTGTTTTAGTTAAAAGTTAATATCACTTTTATTTTATTTTATTTTATATTTTATTTTGAAATAATGTATCCTAAGTAGCTCAGACTGGGCTAGACTTGAACCCACGAAAAAGAAATGTTCAGAGATGTTTTCATTGTGTTCGGGAATACACTAAGTACTTGTGGTTGCATACTGAAGGCAGAGTTCTCATGTGGATGCCAGGGCAGTCTATGTCCCATTCATTCCTACCAGGATTCTTGGTACTCAACTGTGTTGCTACTCAACTATTTTCATGTCAATACACATTTTCTTCTTTAATCATTTAAACATAGTTAACCCATGGTCATTATTTTATTTTTCACTTGCATTTATTTTGTTCTGAGTCCATTGTTGTGCCATAAATTGTTCCTGCAGCTACCCCTGAGATGTATTTGTCTTTTGTGCAACCCCCTCTTCATAATTACCCTCTCCATGTGGCTGGGAGGGCTCATCACCATGGCCAGAGCCCTGTAAGCCTGGCAGTTCATCTTCCATATCCTTTGCTCAGTTGGAGGTGTTCACTGACCAGAGAAGCTGCATCCAAATTGTCAAGTCCAGCATTACTCTGTATTTTTAAGCAAATGCAGCAAAATGCTTTCTCTGGATTTTAAAAGCTAAGAAATACAAGTAAAAAGCAAACACCTCATAAACTCAAAGATATTAAGTTTACATTTGGCATGTGTCTTTTTAGTTACTTTTACACACACATACAATGAAGGGGGCCAGAATATATTACATGGACTTAAGGATTATTTTGAGCTGAAGGCAATTAAAAAACAGCTGATGTAGATACCATGCTCTCTGTATGCCCCTTACTTGGCTAAAAGCAGGACATAAATTTTCATTTGGGTTTGTTTCTTCCCTACTGGGAAGAGAACTCTACATCACTGGGTCCTTTAATTACCACCAGGGAGGGCTGCAGACATATCAGCTCAGAGGTGCAGAGAGGAGTGTGCATGACAAATCCTTCTGTATGGCTCCTGCTGCCCACTCATGTCCTCATACATCTACCTTCCCACAATTTGCCACCCATTGGTAGGCCCCGCCCTTTTCCTTTGTCTTGGTTTCACCTTTGATCATTTTCTGTTCAAATACCATATAAGCTCTCATGCCTCTCTACTTCCTTTTCTATGGAGGCCTCCATGTAAGTAAAAATGTTAACATCGAATAAAATTTGTTTCCTTTTCCTCTTCCAATCTGTCTTCTGCCAATTTAATTGGCAGGGCCTCAGCTGCTGCACTTACCAGGGTAGAGGAAAAGGGTTTTTCCTTTACTGCTGTATCAGCTGGGGCTCAGCCAGGGAAATAAAGCCACTCCAAATGCTATAAAATAAAGAATTTGTTATCAGAGGAAAACTGTATCTAATTGAGAGGGGAATTTCAGGAAAGAGGAGTTGGAGTGATATAGAAGAAATATAACTTCCAACTGGTTAGATATCAAGTGTGTGAGTTCACAGTCCTGGAATAAAGTCATGAACTACAAAAAGAAATTTAAGAGAGTTTTATTGGAAATGAAGAGAGAAGAATAACTCCTGGATTTCCAGGAGGGGTACCAAATGGAGTGGCCACTGAGGTTCTGTGTCAGGAATAATTTGTACAGCAAAGTAGTCACAATGTGGGTACAGTGTGGGTCAGATTATAACCAACCCATAGGATTACAAGTGCAGCTGCTTAGCTAATATTGGTCCAATAGGGAAGCAGGTCTTTAGCAAGGGACCTGCTTCCTTTCCCATATGCAAAGGTGTTTTGGGAAGGGATGGGTCTGGATGCTCTGGTCACCTACTGGGCAACTGATGTTTTTCTGGACTTCCTGAACCAGGTGCTAATTATAACACATAAACCCTGTTTATCCCTTAGGGGGGCATTGTAGGTCTGACCATCAAATCTTTATTTTAAGGCCTGGTGCTTTTCAGCTGCACCTCCAGCCACAATTCTGACCTCTTTATTTTTCACTGACATCCTTGAGAGTCCCTCTCTGAATGTATATTAATTTCTATCTAACCTAGCTGCCTATAATAAGAGAACCAAGAAGGAGCCATTAACTGGTTGAAAGAATCCAAGACAATTGGATATTAACAGTAGCTATCATAATGTCTCTTTCTTTGAAATAGTTGAGCTTAGCTTTACACACAATAGTGTCAAACATAACAAAGTAGAATAAAACAACTCAAGAGAATGGAAGTATTCCAAGACATTCTGAACCAAATAACTGAAGATGAACAATGGCTGCTATATTATCTCATTTTCCATAAAAATTTTGTTTTTACTACCATACATATTAAAATCCAATAACACACAATGTGATAGAACCAATGGTAATAGAAAAAAAAAGCATGGTAGGACTTCAGAGCAAGATGATATTAAATCAACACTGCCTACCATACTGTCTTGTCTTCAAAGTAACTATTCATATGATCACATATATTAAGATCAAACCAAACAGAATAAAACCACTTGAACCATTGAATGAAGACATAAGACATCAAAGCAATATAGTGGTGAACCATGATTACTATAAAATCTTCTGTACTCTTACCATTTCTTACACTAGGGAGACTACACGGTATTTATACATGTGAGTTTGATTTATTTCACTTAGGAGTATAGATTCGAGTTGCATTCATTTATTTATAAATATCTCAATGTGATCATTCATTATAGCTGAGTAGTACTCCATTGTATAAAAGTACCACAATTTTTTTATCCATTCCTCAGTTGATAGGCACTTAGGTTGTTTCCAAGATCTGGCTATTACAAGTTGTGCTGCTATAAACATGGGTGTGCATATATCACTGTGGTAAGATGTTTTCAGATCTTCTGGGAATATATCTAAGAATGGAATAGCTGGGTCAAATGGGACTTCCAACCCCAGCTTTTTGATATATATATATATATATATATATCTTTTTAAAAAAATTTTGGGGGAGTATTTTGAGACAGGGTCTCACTATGTAGTTTGGACTGGCCTCAAACTCATGGTGATCCTTCTGCCTCAGCTCTCTGAGTGCTGCAATTGTAGCCATCATGCCCAGCTTTTGTAAATATATTTGACACAACCAAATTATACACTTAAAAATTGTTAAAATGATAAGTTTTATGCATTTGTACCACAATTAAAATAAAACAAAACAAAAAAAGAATGTCTCCACATGTTCAGTTTCCCATTGCAGAACCCAGGTGGAATAGAGGGGTTCCGCCTACCTTAGGGTTACCACCAGTTAGATAACATAATGCTTTTTAAAGACAAAGCCATAAAAGCAGCTTTGGTGAAAATTTCTAGTAGTGTGGAAAAAAGACAAAAATTCCAAGTCCAAGTTTTCTCTCAAATATTACTTTTAAATAGGAAGTTTTATTTATAATTTATGTTATATTACTTTAAGATTTACTTTAAAGATTAGCATGACTTCAGTTGATAAGCAGAACATCTTTGAAGTATTCTCAATCTTCCTTAGATACTACTTATGATGTAATCATGTTTCTTATATTTTTCAAGGGACAGGTAAAACATTTTATTCTTTTTTTGTGTTTAAAAATTATTTAAAATTTTTTCATTAGTATAGATTCATGGTACGTATTAGTTACATTCAAGTTAAGAAATTGGTAAATAGAGTACCTCTTGATAAAAATATTTTTAAAAAACCACATTTTGATAGTATTTTAACCTCCAAGCCTATAACATGTATAATTTATCCTGGTTTCTTGCTTTCCCACCTCCAGCCCCAACTCATACTGCCCTAATGCAGCTGTATTTGTGTGTGCACAGACAACTGTCAGTGCAATCCCTGAGCTAGGTGTATGTACTGGCATGTAGCCCTCTGTATTTTAGAGTAGTACAAAATTTGACAAAGTTCATAGCAATATGTAGACGCCAGAAAAAGACATGGTCAACATTCAGTTTTAAAAAATCACTGTGATTGGGAATGGTGGCACACACCTGTGGTCCCAGCATTCAGGAGGCTGAGGCAGAGGGACTGCTGATTCAACTCCAGCCTGGGCTACATAGCAAGTTCGAGACCAATCTGCATTACATTTGGACTACATAGTGAGATTCTGTCTCCAATAAAGAAGCAAACAAATCATTGTGACACAACAATGACCTGGGAAGTGTCACCTTTTTTTATGCTTAATGATTGTGAAACAACCAAAAGCCCAGTTTGTGGTAAAGACAAAATACAGTCAAGCTTTTAGAAAATGCTTCTCTCCACCAGTGCAGAAACAAGTAGAGCCAAGTAGCAGAAATAATAGGGATCTTTTAATGGCCTAACCAAGGGATGGATATTTATAACTTTACATTGTTCCTTCTGTGGCTGGTCTAAGAACATCATAATAGGACATCAACTGCAATTCTAAGTTTAGGGGAAAAAAACCCCAAGATGTAATAAAATGAGAGGCAAATCATATGTTTTAGAGTTAGCAATAAAGAAGGCAGATGCTCTGACAGTAATGCTGATATATCCAGGGAGGCATCAAGGATCTTGCAGGCTGATTCTGCCTTAGATTAACCCTGCCTCATTAAGAATAATTGAATTATAGGCGTTGCTTGTGAGGCTGGTACCATTTGTCTTGTTGATAGGAACTCTCAAACATACTCTTGGTGAGGAATTAATTCACCGAAATGGTTTAGCAGGCTGATGGAAGGCCTGGACAGAGGCAATAGCCCACGTGTAGAATGGCCTTTCTATATTGTGTCATATGCCGTTGGGCAGGGCAATTGACCCTTTGCCTCAGGTTCTTAGTAGCATAACTGGAATGTATACACAGCTCAGACCAGATGGCTTGCTGGTCTACACAGTTCTGCTCAACCCAACAATCCACACTGAAATCCAGCATCAAATGTATTGGTCACCGGTTCCTCTTTGCTCATGTAGAAGCACTCTATTCTGTTCCAATATGATTTAGCATCCACATGTGACAACTGCGATGTGGTCCTTTCAATAATAAAGTTTCCATGGTTTCTGGTGGAGATTTTCTCCCTGACAATTGAACTGTGACCTTGGTAGATACTGTAATCATGTGAGAAAGTAATGTTTTCCTTCATGGACAGATTGATGTAAACTTGGTAACACAGTGTCATGGTTAAACTTGAAAAGGTACCCTTCATTGGTTTGTGAATCTGCCCCCGTCCTCCAGGGATTGATAGAATACACATCTGGGTGGGTCATGTTTGGTCTTTCACCCTTTTTTCCTTCCCTTCTCCGCTTCTTGGCCACTATGTGCTGTTCTATCATGCTCTCCTGCCATGCTGTCTCTCTGTGCCTTGAAGCCATCCAGCCTTGACTGGATCCTGCAAGACCATGAGCAAATCAAACCTCTCCTTCAAATTATAGGTGTCTGATATCGTGTCCTAGCTATAGGAAAGCTGACTATCACATATGGGTAACTTTGCAGCTTTTAAATTAAAACACTTGCTGGTAGTTCTGAAGTATGACTTTCTTGCCCTCTTATAAAATGAAAGTTTTCTTTCATTTTCTAAATGCTTCTTTCCCTGAGTTTTACTTTGACAATCATTTTAAGAACACTTGTGAAAACCTATAGTGGTTTTCTATGACTTATTGAATGCAATCCAAATTCCTTTGGCTGATACATCACAGCTTCTGAAGTTTGACTTTTAATCTTCTAAACTTATGTATGTCCCTTTGTTTCCTTACATAAATAACATAGCTGCCAGGGAGACTGTCCTGGACTGTCACCTCTGTGCCTTTGCTGACACTGCACCCCAATGCTGTAAAGTCCTCTCCACGTCTGTCCCAGGGCACACAGTGTGCATCCTGTGTTCTCTGCGAAGGCTCCATGGCTTTCCCCAGCTGTGTCATGAGTCAGCACTCACTCATTTGTTACTATGTGAAGCATTTTGCTTTAGCATTTTATGACCTACATATATTATAATTTTTTCCTTTTTTAATTGGTATATTATATATATATATATACACATATATAATGATAACACTCATCATAGGGAATTTGTACCTTTACATTCAATTGTAAATTTTAGTCCACAAGTAAAATTGGCTTTTCCAATGCAGATCTGATAGTCAAGCTGGGGTTGGAGTATTGACCTGTTTTTTATAAAAATGTAGCTGCAATAATGAATTGTAGAATAAACTGGAATATAAACTGCTTTCAGTAATTCCATGCCAAGTCCCACCTTTCAGCCTCTAATTCTACCTTGTGCAGATCTCATAATGGTTCAGCTATTTTTCTCTTATTAAGTCAACTTAGTTAAAACCTTCCATTTCATATCTGATGCAAAACTTTTTCCCCAGTGCAGGTTAGTTTCCTCCCATCTTGTTACTTGTTACTTTTCTCCTATCTTCTCTCCAGAACACAGAGGAGACTGTGAGAGAAAAGAACCAACACCTGCTTCTCATCTTCTGGGAGTCAGATCTCAGCCTTGTTGCTGTTTTCCTGGTGACGCTCACAGGGCTTTTCACCACTGGTTCCCCTGCTATGGAACTCTGTTCCAGGTCAGCCTTTTTCCTTGACCCCTCCTTCTATTGGACCTTTAAGGCTAAGCGCCCCCTTGCTGTGGTACTTGTCCAGCGACTCCAGCCTTGGCAGTTTCTGTGGTTCTACAGATGCTCAGGAAAGTCCTGAGGTACAAATGCCAGCTCCTTTCTTCTTGCCTTTCCATGCTCCCTTTTCCTTCTTGTTCTGACTCCTCTGCACAGGCCAGCCATGGGTGGATACTGAACTGGTGTGTTTGTTTGGTCCCGCCTGAAACTCATGTTGGAGTTTAATCCACACCATGTGGTAGTATAAGGGCAGAAACTTATGTATGATGTTTAGAGACAAAACTTTTGGGAAGCAATTAGGATTAGATCAGATCACCACTGTGGAGTGCCCTTGAATCCTGGTGGCTTTATAAGAAAGAGAAAGACAAGAACACATACACACACACACACACACACACACACCCCAACACACTCACACACACCCTGCCAACAAGATTAGATACATGAGGGGGTTCTCAAGATAGTTCAGAAATGTGGGTCAAAATAAATCTCTTTTCTTTATAACTTATCTAGCCTATGGCATTCTGTAATTAGCAATAGAAAATGGACTAAGACCCTATTTCTCTATAATAGAGGTTCTTTGTGAAAATTATCCTTGTTTAAAATTGTAAAATGAATAGTTGTTGCATTCTTTTTTTTTTTTTTTTTTGTACCAGGGATTGAATTTATGACTGTGCACTTGCAAGGTAGGTGCTTATGCCACTGAGCTAAATCCCTGGCCCAGTTGTTGCATTTTTAAATGAGGGAATTCTTACAAAGGCCTAAATCACCTCCTCATCATATTCTCATTATTATTTTATATTACAAACATAGGATTTTCCATTTCACTAAAAAAGCAACTATTTAATATTCAACAGCTTATTTATTTTATTTATGTATTTATTTATTTTTGAGACAGCTTTACTATATAATCACTGACCAAACTACCTTGTGTAGCTCAGGCTGGTCTCAAACTCACAGTGATTCTCCTGCCTCAGCCTCTCAAGTGCTAGGATTATAGGTGTGTACCACTATGCCCCACCTAATAACTTATTTTCAATCTTTAAGTTTTATAAAATTTGTGATGTACAAATTTTATTCTGTACCTGATTAAATTTCAGATGTTTTTCAGGTTATTCCATTGTATTTTATAGTCATTAATTACCTCCATATTTTATTTCAAATTTTATTTCCGACGATTTTTTTGTTTATTATGCCAGCTCATTGTCAGTGTAATGAGTTTCAGATTTTTTTCAGTGCTGAGGACTGAGCCCAGCTGTAACACTTCACACAGGGTCTTGCTAATGCTCTAAACTGTACCAGCTTGGCTTGCCTTGGAATTCTGTTGCCTCATGCTCTGGAAGTTCTGGGGCTACAGGCATGTGCCTACCAAGCCTAGCTGATCTCCAGATTTTTATTTTGGGGTCACTGCATATCTTTTGTGCATTCTCATTTTGTGTTCTTTACCTGATGTATCCAGTAGCTTCAGTGCCCAGGGCCCAGTTTCTTATTTCTGCTGACTTTTCTCATTGAGGCTTGTTTGCTGATGCACTTTATGATTTCGGATTGTGAAATCATATTTGCCGGATCTGTATCTGTTAATTTGTTGTTTTAGAGTTTTAGAGACTGGAATTTAGCCTGAAGTTATGAATCTCAGGGGAGACTTTTATTTTTAAACATTCTGAATCTGGGTCATGACTTATAAATTTTGTTCTTTGTTGGTTGGCAGACAGCCTTTTCCAACCTTTTCTTTAACTAGTGTGAGCACTTTTTGTGGGGAATTAATTCCAACTCCCTTCCTTATGGAAGTTCACAGCCTGGCTCCTTGTTCCCAAGCAGCCATTAAATCATGAGACTTTAGATGATGGAAACCATCAGTTTGGGATCAACTGTGATTTTAGTCTCAGCCTACAACTAGCGGTTTCAGTAGTTCCCTAACTTTGGCCCTTGGACCATTTTTTTTTTTTGGGACTCAACTATGTGTTAGAAAGGATCATTGTTGTCTTTTATTCAGTTTGTCGAGGTATCTGTAGGAGAATTTGTGAAAACATTTAGCCTTATATTTCTTTACATTTCAAACCCTATTTTTTAAATTACGTTTTTCACTATATCTTGTTCTGGAGCAATGAAATAATAATTATTGAATGTCTTTTACGTGTCAAGTGCTCTATATCTGTGATCTCATTTTGTCGTCATCTCTACTGTAACAGTGATCACTCTGTACCAGTGATGGAGAACGTTTTAGAGAGTGAGCCCCAACATTGGAACCCCAAACCACTGATTTATCACGAAGCGCCAACCCTGCATCAAACCTGAATGTCTGTCGCGTGGTTGCTGGGGCGATGCTGGAGTGACTTGGCTGGTTTGACGATAGAGAGGGCTCTGCGTGCCCACTGCGGCACGTGTGCCAGAGGTTTGCCACCACTGCTTTGCATAAACAGGACCCTTTCCTTTGCTGTCTCCACCCCTTGTGTAAATCTTTATATTTATTTTTTTTTCTGTTTTCTTATTTTATTGTTTCACTATAAGTGAAACAGCATGAGAATATAGACCAGACTATGTCTCTTTTGTTCTTAATTGGATTTTTAATAAAGTGCTCTACTGCTAGGCACCTAGTAAGTTCTTGGTAAGGATTTACTATACAGATGAACAGAATCCACGGCTGTAGATAGCACTGTGCCTGTTTTCAGATGCAAACCCAGGAAATGAAATGACTTGTCCAATGTTAGAGAGGCAGTCAGTTTACATGATAAATGATCAGATGCCAAAGTCTATCCCTCTGCCATTTGGGAAGCTGTTTCTTCCATTAGTTTCTGGGAAGCCAAGGTGAATAACCACATTATAAAAGTGGTTTATTAAATGGTAACCATAAGAAATTTTTCACATCATTACTTCCAAATTACATTTAATTTTAATACTGTTAGATGATCTGTATTACATAGAATTAAGAAATTTCAGAGTCAGCATATCAGGGTAAATGTCTAAGTCCAGTTGATTCTACTTTGTGCCAATTTTTGTGAGAGCTTGGTTCAATCCTTAGCCCTGAAACAGAAACAGAGAGAGGGGAAAGAAGAGAAAAGGAGGGAGAAAGTCAGAAACATTGTTTTGAATGAATGCATTATAAAAATCAGCTTATTACTTAAAAAAATCACAAAAATTGGCCACTCAAAATGTCCTATCTTTAAAAATTTGTACAAATTCTAAAGTAGATATAAATTGTCTTGCAATAATAATAAAAAAGAACTCAATAAGTACTCAATATAATGATAAACTATTACAGTTTTCTATTTAAGGCTACATTTTTTTTAAACTGGAGAATTTTTTTTTCTTTTTTGTCATAGAGGCTGAACAACCAGAAAGGCGATCAAAGTCAGGGGACCATCACAAAGACTGTCTCTAAGCTGGAGAAAGTAAGTACCCTGAGATATGGGTCTCATAGTACAATAGCAACTATTGCATGCTGAATAGAAAGGCCATTTTGGATCTTTCAGGATAAAGCCATCTATGCTATAAGAAATGTTAGGTTGTCACTCAGAGGGCTCATTCTCAGGTGGAAGCTGAAAGAGATGAACCAATGTGCTCCTGAGTAGAAAGTTGGGCCCAAAGAGGCTTTTCCTGTTAGTGACTCATGAAAAGAGTGACTCCCATTGAAAGAGTAGTTTTCTGTAAAGTTTGGAAAACTGCCGGAGTCCAGCTGCGGCAGGGCTCAGGGGTCCCAAAGGTGGTCAGGGAGTCGGCGAGTGAGAGACAGAAGACACTGCACACCCGTCTGTGAGTGAATCTGAATCTATTTTATTTTTAGAAGCTGGAGTATATATTTGCTAACTTTTGGCAGTAACTTAAACCCCAAGCAGGAAGCATCCCAGGCTTAGCGCCAGGCAGGGATAATCTTAAACAATATGTGTTAATTAACTTTTTTCACCTTTGTAACACTTTACTCTTGTTACTTAATTAGCTTGGAAAATGTAAGCTGATGCACCTGGATGCCCACAGGAGGGAGAGATAGAGCAGCAGCTGTGAAGCTATCATGCCGCTCCCTACATTTTTTCCCTTATCACTTATGGGACTATGGCAGGCCCTGTGAGGATAGCGCCTGTCTTGGGTCAAGGACTCTTCATATGAATCCAACCAGGCCTTACCCATCATGGGCCTGCAGGACAGCAATTGGTCCTGTGCCTGTCTTAGGCGGCCGGTGGCATAACACATGTGTCCTAGTTGCCCATCTCTGGCTGCCTGTCCAGTGTCTCAGGGCAGTTGTCTCACAGGAATTTTGTAAATCCTCCTCCATGAGCTCTTTCATTTAAAGCTTTTGTATAAACTCTCTCATACTACTCACAGAAGGTAAAATTTCACAATTAGTTTTCACAAAGGGGTTATCTAGAGGGTTTCTAGTAACTCCTCTG
>PVLA01002111.1:0-84540 GCA_004027455.1 Hydrochoerus hydrochaeris | reverse complement strand
ACAAGATCCTCGCGCCCAATTCCCACATGCGGTGTCCTTTTCCTGGAGAAGCGATTCCTTGAAGCGCTCTCCTCCACCCATGGACCTTGTCACAAGGCGTGGATGGACTAGGACGTGGCATGGACGGAAAAGGGCACCACAGAAAACATCCTTACACTTTTTAATGGTAACCTCAAAGACATCGTCCACAGGTTTCTGT
Organism: Hydrochoerus hydrochaeris; assembly: GCA_004027455.1. Classification (NCBI taxonomy): domain Eukaryota; kingdom Metazoa; phylum Chordata; class Mammalia; order Rodentia; family Hydrochaeridae; genus Hydrochoerus; species Hydrochoerus hydrochaeris. The sequence continues at coordinate 84,341 of PVLA01002111.1, read as the reverse complement.
GCTGTAGTTAGAGGTGAAATCTTTCTTAAAAGCATGGGGCCTCCATTTCTGGATGGGATCCTGGTGTCAGCCCCGAGCACAGCTTTCTATTCTCGAGAACGGGAGTGTGGCTGCTTTAGGGTAGGTGGTACATTAGTGCTATGTAAACAACAAAAATGGAATACAACGTATTTGTCAATTTCTTTTCTAATATACAAAGTAGCATAAAAGCTAGTGTTCAAGGGAAATGTTTCAAAATAGGGTACTTTTGAGGGCAAGTAACATGTTTATTAATTTTCATGCACCTATGTAGATAGGGCATGGCTGTGAACTCCTAGGAGGAAGGGGTACCTCTTACTGACTCATTTATCTTGCTGGTCCTAACACAGCTGGGCAGTGCTGGGCGAAGAACCAGGTGATCCCAGGTAAGCATCTGCTTGAAAAGGTTTCAGTAGGTTAACAGGACAGGAGTTTTCCCAAAACACCAGCCCCTTCTAGTTTTCACAAGTGGAACAAAAATGTTCGTGTCTCCTGAGGTAACACAAGCTCTTGTCTAATTTCTCCATAATAGGTATATTCTCAGAAGCCCCCAACACAGAGCTGATCAATTTTTATGTAAAAAGCCCATCTGATAAGGCAAAATATAGCAATGCAAAATTTTCACTACGGTGTGGCAGACCCTGCGATGTGGAGGCAAATTCTGACATGTCTCTTTGAGGATACTAGGGTCCTATAAACAACCCCACCCCAACTCTGGGAGGGAAAATAAAATTCACACAACCACCTTTTGCATAGGTTTTAGCAGATTTCTGGATTTGCCAGGGCTGTTCTCTGGTCTCTGGTTGGGTCTTCTGTTCTAAACTCCATTCACAATGTGAAGACTACGAGATTTTTCTCACATGTGGATAAGGAATATTGTGAATCCTTCATCTGAATGAATATAGACTTATACAAATACTTAAGGATGCAAATACTCACTGTAATGCATAGAGCATGTGGTATCTGGAATAGTGAACTATGGAGGAAAGAAAGATACTTAGGTGACTAGACTGGAACATGAATGGTGATTGGAACTGGAGATTTGGGAGTTATCAACATGAAGATAGAAGGTGAACATCACTAATTTAATTTAAATAATGTATTGACCATCTATACATACTAGGTGTTCTGCCAGGCATAGGGACAAATTATGAATTATGAATGTTAGAGTTTGTATCTAGTCATTGGAGTCTGAGAGGACAGACCAAATAGAGGAGATAATCTGATACCAATAATTAAAAGAACATACTTATTCATATAAATGTAACTGTGTAAATTTTTTAAGAATTATAATCCTGTCATTGACAACTGTAGTCTATAACTAAAATTCCAAAGGTGTAATTGTCATGTCTAAAATTTGGGGTGTTATTTAAAAATATGGCATTTAAATTTATACATGAGCTGAAAATTAAGTAAGTCCTGTCATAATTTGACAGGCATAATCACTTATCCTATACTGCAAACAGTACCCTAATAGCAAGATGCTAATATTGCTGTGGTGCAGGTGTTGCTAATTAGCCATTGGATTAGGCTGCCTCATATTCTTTTTTTTCCTCACCTATGCATAATGTTTGTGCAAAATGCAAATGTGGAACTGTAAGCTGGAATGCTTAAGTGTCATTCATGGCATGTGGACTGACCTTGAAGCAATGAGAATTTTGAATTGGACAATGATCATGGCTTAGTTTTAGTTGAGAGCTCAGTCTGACTCCTGATTCTTCATTTGATGGTCAAGGTTGATTCTCAAATGGAAGCTGAGTCCATTTGGTTCTGGCCAAGTGATTAAGTGAGAATACAGGATTTCATTTCTTTTTTGGTCTTCTTAACATTTATAGTAGTTGGATTGCTCTGGGAAAAACAGCAGAAGTTACTAGTTAATTAGGTATCTCTCTTTTCTTTCTTTCTTTCTTTCTTTCTTTCTTTCTTTCTTTCTTTCCTTCTTTCTTTCTTCTTCTTTCTCTTTCTTTGTTTTTCCCTTGTTTCTTCTTTCTCTCTTTCTTTCATCTTTTTTTAAGACAAAGTTTCAGGGCCAGGGATTTAGCTCAGTGGCACAAGTGTCCGCTTGACAAGCGTTAGGTCATGAGTTTGATCCCCAGTACAAAAAAAAGAGTTTGATCCCCAGTACAAAAAAAAAAAAAGAAAGACAAGGTTTCACTGTCCAGTTCAGGCTGGCCTTGAACTCACAGTAATTCTCCTAACTCAGCCTCCCTAGTGCTAGGATTACAAACATGCTTCACTATGACAAGCTCCATTTATTTTTTTGTTTGGAAAAATTTATTGTGTACCTACCATGTGCCTGTAGTAGTATGTATGTATGTAAGTATGTAGTAGTAATGATATAAATGTTTGCTGAATGAAAAATAAGCACTAAAGTGTTATAAAAAAGGCTTTTGTAAATACTCCATAAGCACTGGAGAGGAAATTATTTGTATAAATGAGATGTAGAAGAGAGTCAGTGCTCATGAAGTGGTTTCCCTACATTTTTCAAACTCTTTTCAGTTGCATGAGTAGCAGATACTGGTTCCACCAAAGAGACATGAATCTTTTTCTGGGAAGAGACAGTGGAAAGAAAGTTCTGTGATTGAGGAAGGAAGTTTAAGTCTGGATTATGGTGTGGGAACATGGAATTTATAAGATGGAAGCCTTTGCTAGCTTCTCAGAATGTGTATCCTGAGTTACACATTAAGTCTTGTTAAGAGAATTTGAGTTATTTCTTGTTTTAGTAAAAGGTTTTAGGTTATTTTTACATTTAAAATTTTTTTCTTTTAAATCAACATACAACCACTCTGCATATTTATTGGGGTACAGTGTGATGTTCAATACCCATATACAATAGGTACTGATCAAATAGGAGTATTTAGCATTTCTATGTCCTCATCATTTCTATGTCTGCAGCTTTCAGGGCCCTCCCTCACAGTTCCTTATAAACCAGTATCTTTTTGTGTATAACCACTTGCCTATGCTACAGTGTAGTAGAAAATGCCCTCTTGTCAGTTTGTTAGTTGCCCAGGTAATTGTTTTTGTTACAGTTCTGTTAACCACTGTCTCTTAGAAATGACTGGTCACTGGGTCACTATGATGCATATTATAAGAACCAATCAAAGACAGTTAAGTACTCTACTTTTTTTTTATTTAAAGAGAAACAAAAACATGTAAAGGTTAGAGATAATACAGAATTTTATAAAAAAGATAAACAATAAGAAATCACTAGTGGATAAATTGCATATTGTCCTCTTAGAAATACTTGTTTAAGTTACAAAATTAAAGCATACAAAGTAGATATTCAAACAGTGAGAGGGTAAACAGCTACACATACATGAGTCTCTACATGTATTTCTATCCTTTCTATATTAGAGGGAAAAACAAAACTTAGCAAGACAAAACAAAACAAATTTCTATAAAAACATGAAACCAAAAAGTCATATAAAACCACAATACAAGGTGATCTACAATGATTACTGTGTTGTTTCTTATTATCTTCAATAGAATGTCTATATCATCAGGCATAAATGAATATAGCAGTATAATTGAGTAAAGCAGTAAATAACAATATTAGTAAAATAAAACATTGTAGACAGTATAAAACTTCAAAGGTAGGTAATAATCAAACCAGAGTGGATATTCTAGTGAATCTTGTCATCTTAAGTGCAGTTGCCTATACTCTCAGACTTGATACTATCAATCATAACAGCTTTGAATAAAATCTATCAATACAAAACAGCAATCTAACAAACCAGATGTGATTATGATCAGTCATGGTAAAACACTGTAGGTTTTACAGAGCTTTAGGTTAAGTTAATAGGAAGTTAAGGATGATTCTGTACTATATCCTGTTATTTTTGGGATTACTGTCTGTGCCCTCAAATCTAGAACAGGTAGAATGACTGGAACAGAATACAATACATCTAAACAGAGTAGTGTAAGTAATGTGGATTTTAAATCCTGGTTCACTATTAACAATATAGTGTATCAGGGCCATTTATGTTAGTGATTCTAGCCATCTTTTTTCTGCCTCGTTTCTGCTATGCCATTTTTCTGCCTTTGTTTGTCTAGTTTTCTCCTTCATTCTACTGCCTGCCCCACTCATTGAGGCCTTTCTGCCACTGTTCCTAAAGTCCTGGTATTTTTTTTTTCTCTCTCTAGAATGTCCTTCAGTATTCTCTGCAGGGTTGGATTGGTGGTCACAAACTCCCCCAGTTCCTCTTTGTCATGGAAGTATCTTGTTTCTCCATTAATTTCTAATGACAGTTTTGCAGGGTACATCAATCTGGGCTGGAGGTTATTTTCTTTCAGGGCTTGGAATACTTCACTTCAAGGTCTTCTTGATCTGATGGTCTGTGTCAAGAAGTCAGCCTTGATCTTGATGGGCTTACCTTTATAGGTAATCTGTTTCTTTTATCTGATGGCTTTTAATATTCTGTTTTTATACTGGATTTCTGGTATCTTGATTATTATATGTCTGGGTGTAGCTCTGTTTTGGTTGCAGGTGGCTGGAGTTCTGTATGCCTCACATAACCGAATGTCATTTTCTTTTCCATGCTTGGGAAGTTTTCCTTAATTATTTCCGTGAACAGCCTTTGTAATTCACCTATATGTATTCCTGCTTCTTCATTTACATTTCTTATTCTTAAATTGTAGATTCTCTTGTCATCTTCTAGCCTTTGTATTGTTCTTGCCTGTTTCCTTGTTATTTTTAAGAGATCTTTCCTTTCATGATCACACATTGCAAACTTGTCTTCAAGTTTTGATAGTTTATCCTTAGTTTCTTTTAAGGCATTTTGCCAGCTTTCAATGGAGGTTTTAATTTCTTGGTAGTCTCTTTGAATCTGATTTATGTATTCTATATTGTCTTTATATTCTTTATTGAGTGTTTCTCTCCTTTTTTTTTATGTTCCTCCCTTCTTCAGTCTGTATCTTCCTGAGAGATGCTTCCTGAGAGCATTTCTTTTATTACTCTACTCATATCTTGCTTTACCTGATTTAATATTTCAGTTTTGAGCTTGTCTACAAGGTCCTGAAGATATCTCTTAATGTCCATTGAAGGCATGTCTGATGTTGTGTGTTTGCCACCCTCAGTTTCCCTTGTTTTTCCCTTTCCTGGATCAATGCTCTCAGGGTTTGGGCTGGGACCCTCCTCTTGCCTCTCTCTCCTGTCATGGTCCCGGCTTCCTCCACACAGGTGTACAGTGGAAGTCCCAGCCACCTTCCCTGTTGGCCACGGATCCTCCGAAGCACGCTGGCAAGAGACCTCACCCTCTCCTGCCTGCTCTTGTCACTGAGGTGTAAGCAGGGGCTGCTTATGCGGGATCCTCCCCTCCGGGCCAGCCAAACTTTAGGGGCCTTCACCAGGTTAGTGAATGCTAGGTGCAGGGTATTGATTAGGGATGGCTCACTGGGTCCTGGCCAGGGTCGTGACCCAGTCCAAGCAAATCCCATGACTTTGCTCTGGGGAGGGAGCAACCAACTGAAGTCACTGTCGCTGCCAGTTCAGGCTCCTCCTGCCTAATTGCAACATGTCACCCATTTAGTTGCACCCTTCTTTTGTGTAGGGGGTCTTATTCCCAGCCCTGATTGTGGATTAATAAAGGTCCCTTCGCTGGCTCTGCTCTCTGTTGGGCTCACCACAGCAGCGGCTGTGGCTCCTGTGAGTGGTGGCGAGAACGAGTTTAGGCAGATCTGCTGGCTGGTGCAAATTTGTGAATTCAGGCTGGTGCAAACTTGGCGGGTCACAGTGTAAACACTTTGATAATTTTAGCTGTTCCAATTGTAGACCTGAGACTGCATGTTTGATGAGTTTTTTTTTTATGTTTTAATTTCTTCCTGTGTCAAGAGGATCCATCTCCTTCTGTCTGGATCTCTCCAGGATGTTTTATTCTGGCATATGAGTTATTTCTCCAGGGAGGCTTTGTATTTTTTTGTTCACTGATTGGCCATCTTTAGCTCTTCCCTGATTCCTTGTTATTTTAAAGAGATCTTTCCTTTCACAATCACTAGCTGCAAGCCTATCTTCAAGATTTGAAAGTCTATCTTCACTCTCTTTCAAGCAGTTTTGCCAGGTTTTGATTGACTTTTTAATTTCCTGGATCTCTCTTTGAATCTGTTTCATGCATTGTAATTCCTTTCTATGTTCATTCAAGGTTCCCATCATTTTCCTATGCTCCTCTTTTTTTTTTTAAATCTATGTCTTCTTTAGATATACTGAGCATTTCTTTCATTATGTTTGTGATTTCTTCTTTTATCTGAGACATTATTTCTGATTTGATTGCTTTTACAATCTCATGATGTTGTTGCCTTACTTCAGTTGCTATCCTCTCAGAGATTTCAGGTGTGAGACTTCCATTTTCCTCCATGACTGTATCTCCCAGACTTGTTCTGTGTGGGCTAGAGGTCTAAGATTTCCTTTTACTCTTTTGTCTTGACATTCCCCTGGGTTCCTCCCAACAAGGTGGTTGTGGGGCCCCAGACATCTCCTATATTCGCTGCTCCTCTGTGGTGTAGGGGAATGGGGCAGGCACCTGGGTTCCTCTGACCCTAGATTTACAGGGAGGTAGCAGGGCATGGAAAGGGCTTCTCTAGATCTATGCAGCTACACTGGAGCTTCTCAATGATCAGGTGTGCATGGAGGTGGGGCTGCTTCTCTCAGCCTGTGTGTCTACACTGCAACTCCTATGATGGTGGCAGGCACACAGGGATGTGCCTGATTCTCTTGATGGGGTATGGCTGCCTGAAGGGCCTCCAATGGTGGCCTACAAGTGCACTGGGCTTGCCTGGCTGTGTGCCCCTGCTCCTGCTGACTGCCCACAGGAAGGAGCCTCCTGGTGGCAGCACCCAACAGGTGGAGGTAGATCTATCTAGATCTCTCTGCCTGCACTGGCTACCCACAGGAAAGGGCTTTCTGCTGGCAATGTCAAGCAGGCAGAGATAGATCTATCTAGTTCTCTCTGCCCACACTGGCTGCCCACAGCAAGGAGCCTTCAGGTTGTGGGGGCCAGCAGGTGGAGACAGATCTGATGGCTCTCTCTTCCTACACTGGCTGCCTGCAGGAAGAGGCCTTCCAGTGGCAGTGCCTGGCAGGCAGAAGAGGATCTGCTGGTTCTCTCTGCTTGTGCTGGCTACCCACAGGAAGGGGCCTTCCGGTGGTGGCACCTGGAACCCGGAGCCAGATCTGTTGGTTTTCTCTGCCTGCACTAGCTGCCCATCCCAATCTATGATTTTCCTGGTAGACAATGAAACTGAACTCTCTACCATCAAAAGTCCCCTCTGTCAAAAAGTTATCATCACCAGGGCAACTGAGACTTTTGCCTCTTGCCACTTCTGCCAAGCATGAACTTGCAGCCTGAGAGGACATCTTACAAAACATGAATTCCTGTATAAGCCAGTCCCTATACCACTTCTGGAAAGAGATCTCCTCTTCAAGTTAAGGCAACTGTCTCCTTTGTACCAAGCCAGTCAGACTTCCTCTCATTTAACCCTGCACTTTCAACTCTGACTGTTCCTGGAAAGGAAGATGATGCCTGTATCACCCTGAGACAGACGGCCACAATCCTGAAATTTTGAAAACTCTCCTCCCAGAAGTATGGGCCAAAAATTCACCTCCAGGCCTGAACACAAACCATGTGCCCATAGAAACTGAACTCTGCAACCTCTATTGACAATATCCTATGTAATGGGAAGCACACAGGCATCCAGCCACACCTAAGCCAACTAAAGCAGTTTGAGATTCTGATGGGCTGTTAATCACCTTGTACTCTGTGATTCCTAATACATACACCCTTTTTGGACTGTTATCTGTCACCTGATTTACATGTCTAGATTTAAAAGTTATATTCTGCTTGCAAGTTGCTCCCATTATAAGATCCTGAGACAGGACAAATTTCAGCTCAGTTGGACTCAATTGCCACAAGGGGTTAAGAACTCCCCCACTATTTTCAGAGAGGCTCTATCAACAGATTTAGCCAAAGTTCCCATCACCTTCTCTCTGAGACAGACTGTTTCTCTGTCCCTTCTAGTTCTGTCATGGTCCCCAAGCAAACAGTATAAACTGTCAGTCTGCTAAAATACCTCTCTCCTGCCTGTAAAGCCAGTTCGAGATTTCTCAGCTGCCAATGCCATCATAATTGTGTTCCATAGACATTGCCTCATTATTCTGCCACCCACAGCCTGCTGGGAGACCTGCCTGGACCTAAAGAATGCCTCCTTCTTCTGCCTTCAGTTGGCTCCTGTAAGCCAGCCCCTCTTTGCAAAGACCTCAGTTTTGGACTCAGATGGCAACTGACCTGGACTCAATTCCCCAGAGGTTCAAAAACTTCTTTCCCAACACAAAATATCACTGCACTTCTGATTAATGACACCCAAGCTGACTGCTTTAAAGGCACAAAAGCTCTCCTACAATATCTTTCACAACTAGTTATAAGAAAGAACCGTAAATTTCTTGTAGCTTTAGTCTTCTATAAAATCTGGATCCTTGAATTCCAAAACCAATTGTGCTTACTCAGACTTGCAGCCCCTGGGAGTATCCACTGACCTACCCGTGAAAATACTTGGATACAGTCACTAAGGTCTGCCTCCCCCTTTACCTTCACATTCTAATGACCACTGTTCTTCTGATAAAAAAAACTGACAAGCTCCCTTAGGTCAAGACCTAACTATCCAGATGCCATGTTCTATACTGGACCTCCTGCCCCTGATAGATGCTGAGTACACCTTGTTTGCAGATGGAAGTATCTCTGTTAGGAGTCCAAAAGCCTACATATGCTGTGGTCACCTTGAACAGAGCTATTTTGGCCAGAGCTGTCCTGCTATTGCTTCCTGCTGCTGTTTGGAAACCTGCACCAACAATGTCACACCTGCACTCCTAAGCCCACTTTCAGTATTCAATTGATTTAAACATCAACTCCAGCCAGAAAAACTTTACAGTACTCACAGAAGAATCCAAGGCAGACCTGCCTACAGTGTATGTTCTGCCAGCTCAAGTCATAGTGCTGGCACCCGTACCCCAGCAGCCAGCTCAGGCTTCAGCATCTGTATCATTGGCTCTGACTTCCACCCATATATACAGATAAAATTAGTGCTCATCTACATCTAGTCAGACTGGCCTGAAACATTCCCTCCTTGGGCTGAGAGGGCAACAAAAGTTTTTAGGATCCTGCTGTAAAACATCATCCCTAGGTATACCTACTCTTGACCATTGGCAGTGACAACAGGTCTGTATTTATAGCAGAAGTAACTCAAAAACTATATTAAATAAAAACTGCATACAACATGCACTCCACAAAGCTGTAGAAAAGTTAAAAACAACTTCTAATCAGTTTCATAAAAATCTAGCTGAAGGACCAGCTATACCTGTAGACACCTCTGCACACACCATATGATTAGCTGTTGAAGTTTCAGAAATCCAGCCTTAGATCCACCAAAGTCATGTTACATTTTTGGAAAATTTACTTGGACCAGATAGCTCCTCTGAAACTCACTCTAAAGAGACAACACACTCAAAGCCCTGCTTGGTCACTCCAGATACTGACCAGTCCATATATAGCTTAAACCTGAGGACACCATTCATAGGATTGCTCTATACCTATTCCCCTTGATTTTTGTGTCTTTTCAGGCTGCTCACTTCAGTCATTGCTTCCCGTCTCCCTGAAAGCTGTGGTTTTTGCCTTATATCTATGGACAATTAGTCAAGCATTTGACCAAGACTTGATAAATGTCCAAGGCACATTGGACACTCAGATTAACTCCTTCACTCCCTGGCCAGAATAGTGTTACAGAACAGAGAGGCTTAAATCATGTCTCCTGCTAAAAGCAACTTAGGGAAAAATTCTGTAATAAGATAATATTGGGGGACCTTGGTTAAGGCCCATCCTAGGATCACTAACAATTCTAATGTTACAGCTTCTAGTTGAGCTTTGTCTCAAAAGATCACATGTAACATGCCCAGCAAAGATTTTCTAAGTAAACTGAAAGAGAGAATGGGGGAAGTGTAGCAGAAAATGATCTCCAGCCAGTTTGTTAGTTGCCCCGGTAATAGTTCCTGTTACGGTTCTTGTTACTACTATCTCCTGGAAATGGCTTGTCACTGTGATGCATAGCTGGCCACTGTAATGCATATTGTAAGAACCAATCAAAGATCACCAAGTACTTTGCTTCTTGCTTGGAACACCATAAAAACCTCCTTCCCTGAACCTTCAGGGCCTGATATTTTTGGAATGATCCTGATCAGTGCCCACTGATGTAAAATAAATCTGCCTCCAAATGCTGGGTATTGCTTCAGAGTTTCTGCTTGCCATTGCAATAGAATGCTAGAAGCTATTCCTCCTTTTGAATTGTATTTCCATACTTGTTATACAGCTTTTCTCTACTCTCCTACCTCACACTGGGGTTGTTTCTTTAACATCATGTTATCTTGTGTCAATGCAAAAGCTATTTACAGATTCTATCCTAGAGGATTTTTTTATTATTTTAATTTCAGCATTGCTTATTGTAACAAAAGATGGTAGTTGAATGATTATTGCTAACAGAAGGCTTAGATAAATTATGGATACTATATTATGGGTATTAGGCATCCATTTAAAAGAACTCCTAATTTTTTTCCTGTAAATTTATCAATTTTATTTTAAAGAGAGTAAAACTAAAAGCTGATCAGAAGAAAACAATGTAAGTGATACAGATTTCAAAGCAAGATAACAGGAGATCTGCAGTGGCTACCATAATGTCTCTTGTTTTCTTCTAAATAGTTGTCTATATCTTCACACACAATGAATTCATACAAAACAAAATAGTATAAAACTGATCAAAACAGAGTAATGAAGACATTACAGGCCTTCAAAGCCAGACAATAGAAAATCAACAATGGCTGCCATAATGTCTCTTGGTCTCTTCAAAATAGCTGTCCATACTTTCATGTATGTTGAAACTAAACAATACAGAAAAGACTAAAACCACTCTGAAAAAAGAATAAAAACATTACTGGATTTCACAGCATGACAATACATAATCAGCAATGAATACAGTAATGTTTCTTTTTCTTCAAAGTAGCTGTTCATTTCATCATGCATAATATAATCGATTCTCATAAACTGTTTAGGAAAAGAAGAACTAATTTGGAGTGGTCACTAAGATACATTGTTATGAGAAGAAAGAAGTGTAAAGAATAGCTCATAGTTTCAATTAATGTAAAAAGAGAAGCTATGTCTATACATACATAAATATACACACAAAAACTACATAGTGTTTTTATTGTGATAAAAGATACATAACATAAAGTTGAACATTTTAACCATTTTAAGGATACATTTCAATGGCAGTAAGTACCATTAGCACTATTTATCCCCAGTATATTTTCATATTCTCAAATGGAAACTCTTTACTCATTAAGCAATAATGCCTATTTCCCCTTGTGCAGCCCCTGGCAACCAGCATTCTACTTCCTGCATCTGAATTTGACATCTCTATTTAACTCCTGTAAGTAGAATCATACAACAGTTGGTCTTTTGTTATTGGTGTATTTTATTTAGCACAATGTCTTCAAGGTTTATTAGCACATTGCAGTGTATGTTAGAATTTCCTTCTTTCTTAAGGCTGAAGAGTATTTCTGTTGTATGGATATATAATGTTTGTTTACCAGTTTATTTGTTAATGGACAAGTGGGTTGTTTCCACCTCATACCTGTGAATAATTCCATGTTTCTAACTCTTTGGGGGTGTTTACCCAGAAGTTGGAATTGTGAGATCATGATAATTCTGCATTTTTTGGGGAAGAACTTACTATTTTTCCATCGTGGTGGCACCATTTTACATTTCTGCATGCAGTGAACAGATACTCCAGTTTTTCTACATTCTTGTCAACATTTTTTACTGTCTGGCTTTCCACTGGACACACCTGACTGTCCTGAGCTGCAGTGAGTGCAGAGGAATGAATGGTCTTAGGCCACATCTGCCACATCTAGTATAATGCATACGAGTAAAAAAACTTCTGGTTTTTTTTTTTTAACAGCTTTTATTACGACAAAGATGTGTCCAGCCTGTGGGTCTAGATTGTCCATGTCTGGCAGAGTAGTTGAAAAGTTACAAATGATGGAAAAATCTCCTCAGTACTTTATTAAATTATAGGATGATATGTTTACTTTGTTTTTCTCTGTATTACTTTTTCTACAATTTTTTTGTATTTGTTTTTGTGAGATAAGATCTCACTGGCCTTGAACTCACTATGAGCCCAGGTTTGCCTCAAACTCACTTTGATCATCCTGCTTCGGCCTGCTGAGTGCTGGGATTACTGGCATGCACCACCACCCCAGCTTCCACAACTTTTCAAATCAGAAAAGTACTTACAATTTTAAAAGTTGCTTTTCCATTTGCACTTTCTTCAAATGCAGGACAATGTCCCATATTTGAATAGTTTTTATTTGTAATTTTGTTCCATAAGATTTGTCATGCTTTTGTTAACATTTGGGACTACTAATGGTAGTAGTTAAAAGTATAAATTCTAGAGCTAAATTTCTGGCTCTGCCACTGGTGAGCTTTTTGACTTTGGACAACTTAACCGCCTGTGCTTCAGGTTTCACTTTTATAAATGGGGTAACACTGGTATCTCCCCTAGATATGCACAGTGAAGACTAGTAACATACAAATCACTTGGAGTAAGTCATAGCATATTATAACACTAAATGTTTAAGTTACTATATTTAAATTAAAATATGACAAATCCTGTGATAATAGTACATGATTCCTTTGCATGCCTTTGGAAAATAGGTTGGCAGTGTTATTGACCTTAAATGAGGAATTTAACTCATGATGGCTTTCAAAGAGTCTGTGGTTTTGAACAGAAGGGTTTATCTGATCTTTGTTAGTCAATAAAAAGTAGTTGAAAGTCACCTTCAGTACTTCTTTTAAAAGTAACTAATCTTTTGACACCCCAGGGCCTTGAATCAATGGTTGCAGATCAATATTTTCTATATTCAGTTATTGTTTCTTTCACCTTATACACTATGGGCTGAAAATCAGCACGCAGTAGACTGAGAAAATCAATGGTGTCCATTTGTGGTCTTGAGAACACCAGAGAGGAGACATATGTCTTTTTGGAAAACACACACAAAGGAAATTATGTAGACCCTTTCTCAGAGGAATCTTGAGGTCATTACTGGACGAATTTGTGATCCAAGAGGCTTCTCTTCAATTACATCGAGAGAGCACATCAATTCATTTACCTTTCAGTAAACAGGCTCTTTTCAGCGGCCAAATAAAGACACCAAGATTGTCCCTGTCAGAGTAATTGGCTGTGGTGAGCCTAAACCCACAATTTACAAACTGCTTCTCATTTCTGGCCTTGATTTTCAGCGATGGTGACTACTCACTGATTTGAAATGAATCTTGTGCAATGAAATTTGCAGACACCAGGAAACACAGCTGAGTGTTTGATAAGGACCAGGTGAGTTACTGAAGAAGTTAACACACATTGCAAACCATGTCTCTGTGACAGCCTGTGCTCCCTGGAGAGGATTAAGGAAGTGCTGCTTTGGTCTTCAAGTCAAGATCTCCAGGGTGTTCGTGGGCCTGGACCCAGGAGTTAGCAGTTCCATAACTTTTGAGAAATAAACACATTTCAGTGAGTAGGATGTGAAGTGTGATTTAATGCTGCACTTTGTGCATCTCCAAAGGCTGTTTACCAAATGAAGCCCACGGTGAGACAAATGTCCTACAAGGGCAGAATAGGGCTTCTCCAGTAGGAGAAAGCTGGAGAGGCGGCATCTCTATTGCATTTTGAATGTGGTTTCAAGATGGATTGCTTAACTTGCCACTGGGAATGAGATTCATACAGTAGTATAATCTTAAAAGTTAAGATGAAAACTTGGCTCCATCATTATCAGCTAGAACTTGTTTCCTTCACCTTATACACTATGGACTGAAAATCAGTAGTCTGAGAAAGTCAATGGTGTCCATTTGTGGTCTTGAGAACACCAGATAGGAGACATATGTCTTTTTGGAAAACACACACAAAGGAAATTAGAAAGATCCCTTCTCAGAGGAATCTTAAAGTCATTACAGGATGAATTTGTGATCCAAGCCTGGGTATTCAAAGTGGAAGAAACTACTACTTGGTTTGCTCTTTTTGGGTATTTTTAAAATTTTGTGCATGAAGGATCAATGCAAGATTTGATGTGTTCATAACTTTTGAGACTTTAGTGAACTGTAACATGTGGAGATTCCTCCTTAGGATTCTCGAGTACAGTTCCAGGGAAAGGTTCAGTGCTCAGGAGTCCAAGAAGAAACCTATCTTTCTATTCATCCACATTTTGCTTTTTTCTTGGTACATTTATTGCTCAAGGAGAGTTGCCCCAAGGATGGTTATGCATGCTTGAAATGTGGAAAGCTGTAACCAGGTTGTACTCCCAGGGGATCACTCAAGGTCTCCCACTCTGTGCCTTGGCTGGTCACTGTGCTTCCCCACAATGTTGAACTGGGCCTTGTGCCATATCAGTGCTGCCCAAAGCCCCTGTCCCTGGTAGACACACTGAGGCCAAGTCATCCTTCAAAATGCCTGAAATCCTCTAGCCGAGGGACTCATGCTTAATATTATTAAATATAGATGTTATTATCGGACACTATTATCTTAACCTGGAAGGGTTAAGCTTCTGTTATCCATTTGTATAGCCCTGTGGATTAGTTTAATAGCTTCTCTCTTACAGGAAGGGGGAGGATTCAAAGGTTCTTCCAAACATTGCTTACTTCTTATTGCCTAATGGCCAAGCAGGGAGCAATTCTTTATTCCTTTATTTTTTTTTATTTGAGGAATTCTTTTTGGAAAAAAATTTATTTTTTATTGCTAAGATGCTATTCTTTATTATTTTTATTTTCCCTTCTATTATTAGTGCCTATCAATTTTACAAAGCATCAAGTTTCAACACATATAGTTTATTTTGATCATATCCATTTCTCCATTCCCCTCGCATACACACCTGTGTCTTTTCCCTTATTCCTTCCCTTTGGTGGAACGACAGCCTCCCTTCTACTTTCATGACAGCTTTTTTAGATCCTGCACATTAGAAGCAACATGTGATGATTGTCTTTCTGAGTCTGGTTTATGGTGCTCAACACGAAGCTCTCTGGTTCCAGCAGGGAGGAATTCTTCAGAGCTGGACAGGTAGCTGGAGGCCCTAGATCAAAGCCCTCTATTGAAGAAAAGGAAAGCAGCCATCTAGGTCCACTATGGGGGCTGGAGCTGAGCTGGGAGGTGCCAGGGCAATGTGGACCGGGCTGCTTGGTGACAGACATGCAGGAAGACCAAGTCAGGAGCTGCAGAATTTTTTGAAGACTGTTTTTGGGAAAAATGAAATATTTTACAGAAATTATTTATTGCTCATTATGAGAAAATTAAAGTCTCTATTCAATGTGATTTATGGCTTGAGATTTTTTTTACTTTTAATTGCATATTGGCAAGAGAGGGCTGTGTGCTGAGGCCTCTTCAGGTCCCACTGCAGCTTGGATACCAGTCTCTGGATCTAGGTCCCTTACTGTTCCCTCCTCAACATGCCTGCCACTGGACATCATCACGTAGCAGAAGACAAGGACACTACTGCGCATATTTATTTTGATTTTAAGTGAAATTAACACAGACACTCCCACATTAACTATGAGCCCTATTTAAAACAAATTCTCAGCTTTCCTAAAAAAATTCAGTGGGATTTAAAGCTTTGTACATCTCAATTGCCGAGATCATAAACTTAGAAACCTCAAGTAATAAATACATGAAACACATTTGTGAAAACAAGTGTAGCACCCACTTGTATACTTTTTTCTTAGTATATGTTTGTGGCACATGTTTACAATCCTGTGGGAAGTTGGTACCTACACATAGCTCATCCTAATTCCTTTCTTCACAAACTTTCCTTCCTCTACCTCCTTACCCTCTCCCTCCAACTCTTGATTCTTTTCCCATTTGAGAAAGATCTATCTCCCCACTTCTTTATTATTTATTTTTTATTTTTCTCTTTATACCATGGCTTTCTCATTTTAGAGAAACCATGTGATATTTACACTTGCGTGTCTGGTTAATTCCCTTAATATTATGGACTCACAGTGCATCCATTTTCCCGCAGATGACTCCAATTTATCCTCTTCATGGCAGAGCCATCCTCCACTGTGTGTAAATACCACATTTTATTTATTCATTCATCTGTGGATGGTTGTGTAGGTTGCTTCCATGTTTTAGCTCTTATGAGTTTTGTTGCTACTGAATTGAGTATGCATGTATCACTGTAATATGCCTTTAATGCTTTGGGGAAGGTACCTAGAAAGAAAATAATTGAGTCAAATAGAATTTCTAGTTTTAGTTGCTTGAGGAATTTGTATACTGATTCCCATAGTGGCTGTGCTAGTTTACATACCCACCAGCAATGTAGAAGGATTGATCTTTTCCCTAAAGACTTATTGCCATTTGCCTTTATTTCTTTTTTTGATGATGGCCTTTCTTTCTGGAGTGAGGTGGGACCTCAGTGTTGTTTTAATTGTGTTGTTGAACATTTCTTCATGTATTTATTGGCCACTTGAACTTCTTCACCTGTGAAATGTCTGTTCATTTCACGTGCCCATTTCCTAACAGGTGAAATATTTAAAGTAATATCTTACTCAAAGGATCTTCTCCTAGAATGAAAGCAAATTGATCTAATAGGTAAAATTAAACATATACTCTAATGTACAGTTCTTTTAGAAGGTCTAACTTTAATATCCAAGAAATGGAATCAACCTAGGTGTCCACTTGCAGGTGAATGGGTTAAGAAGATAAGGCACACATATGCAATGGAATATTATTTAATCACACGAAGGAAAAAAACTGTGATTTGTGGCAACAGGAGTGAAGCTGGAGGACACTGCATTATGTGAAAGAAACCAGGCTTAGTAAAACAAACCTTGCATATTATTCCTCACATGTGGAAGCTAAAAAGCTTATTTCCTAGAAGTAGAGAGTGAACTAGTAGTTATCAGAGTCTAGGAAAGGTAGAGGGGAGATGCGCTACAGTGAGAGCTAATAGTGCGTCCCCAAAACACAGTCTGATAGAAGAGTAAGTTTTAGTGCTCTGTATCACATCAAGGTGACTATGGCTCACAGACATTTCTTATATGTTTTATAAAGAACTAGAAGAGTTGGAGGGCTTCAAAAATGAATAAATAATAAATGTTTAAAGAGATGGAAATGCTAATGACCTAGATCTCATCATTTCACACTGTATATGTAAATTATTACATGCAACTCATAAATTCATATAATTAAAACAGAAAAAGGATTAAAAAGGAACTATCAAGTTTTAAATAGAGATAGTCAAAGGTCTCATCAGTGAGTGGCAAAAGCATTACTGTACACATTTTCCAGCCACCAATAATACCCTTTCTGATTCTGCACACACTGGGTGGTGGTGAGGAGCCTGGTCTAAGCTAACTCCTGATGTTTTCTTTTGATTCATCTTCAAATAAACCCATGGCTTTGAAGAGCAGTTTTTGAAATTTTTCTGTACTCTTATTTTTCTCCGAGTGACAATCTTTTTATTATGGTAAGCAACCCTATTTTGTTTTGGAGAAAGCATTTCTGGTTGGTCTTTGTCTTTCACAGATGGAGACACTTCTGTAAGCTTTGCAGTAACGCATTTGGCTCTTTTTTTTTTAAGATTTTATTTAAAGAGAAACAAAAGCATGTAAAGGGTAGAGATAATACAGAATTCCAAAAAAAAAGATAAACAATAAGAAATCACTAGTGGATAAATTACATATTATCCTCTTAGAATTAGTTGTTCAAGTTACAAAATTAAAGCATACAAAGTAGATAGTCAGACAGTGAGAGTGTGAACAGCTATGCATGCATGAATCTGTATGTGTATTTCTATCCTTTCTGTATTAGAGGGAAAAACAAAACTTAGCAAGACAAAACAAAGCAAATTCCTATAAAAACATGAAACAAACAAGTCATATAAAACCACAGTACAAGGTGATTTACAGTGATTACTGTGTTGTTTCTTATTATCTTCAATAGAATGTCTAAATCATCAGGCATAATTGAATATAACAGTATAATTGAGTATAGCAGTAAATAACAATATTAGTAAAATAAAACATTGTAGACAGTATAAAACTTCAAAGGCAGGTAATAATCAAACCAGAGTGGATATTCTAGGGGATCTTATCATCTTAAGTGCAGTTGCCTATACTCTCAGACTTGATACTATCAATCATAACAGCTTTGAATAAAATCTATCAATATAAAACAGCGATCCAACAAACCAGATTCGATTATGATCAGTCATGGTAAAACTGTGTAGGTTTTACAGAGCTTTAGATTAACTTATTAGGAAATTAAGGATGATTACCATATTACATCCTGTTATTTTCAGGATTACTGTCTGTGCCCTCAAATCTAGATCAGTAGAATGACTGGAACAGAATATAACACATCTAAGCAGAGTAGTGTGAGTAATGTGTGTTTTCAATCCTGGTGCACTATTAACAATATAGTGTATCAAGGCCATCTATGATAGAGTTTCTAGTTATACTTCTCTGCCTCATTTCTGCTATGCTATTTTTCTGCCTTTGTTTGTCTAGTTTTCTCCTTCATTCTACTGCCTGCCCCACTCACTGAGGCCTTTCTGCCACTGTTCCTAAAATCCTGGTATTTTTTTCTCTCTCTCTAGAATGTCCTTCAGCATTCTCTTCAGGGTTGGATTGGTGGTCACAAACTCCCCCAGTTCCTCTTTGTCATGGAAGCATCTTGTTTCTCCATTAACTTCTAATGACAGTTTTGCAGGGTACATCAATCTGGGCTTGAGGTCACCTTCCTTCAGGACTTGGAAGACTTCACTCCAAGCTCTTCTTGATCTGATGGGCTGTGTTGAGAAGTCAGCCATGATTCTGATGGGCTTACCTTTATAGGTAATCTGTTTCTTTTCTCTGATGGCTTTTAATATTGTTTTTATACTGAATTTCTGGTATCTTGATTATTATATGTCTAGGTGTAGCTCTGTTTTGGTTGTAGGTGGCTGGAGTTCTGTATGCCTCACACAACTGAATGTCATTTTCTTTTCCCATGCTTGGGAAGTTTTCCTTAATTATTTCCATGAATTTCCTTTGTAATTCGCCTGTTTGTATTCCTGCTTCTTCATTCACATTTCTTATTCTTAAATTGTAGATTCTCTTGTCATCTTTTAGCCTTTGTATTGTTACTGCCTGTTTCCTTGTTATTTTTAAGAGACCTTTCCTTTCATGATCACACTTTGCAAACTTGTCTTTAAGTTTTGGTAGTCTATCCTTAGTTTCTTTTAAGGTGTTTTGCCAGCTGTATGGAGTTTTTAATTTCCTGGCAGTCTCTTTGAATCTACTTCATGTATTCTATATTTTCTTTATATTCTTTATCAAATGTTTCTCTCCTTTTTTTGTGTTCCTCCCTTCTTCTGTCTGTATCTTCCTGAGAGATGCTTCCTGAGAGCATTTCTTTTATTACTCTACTCATATCCTGATTTACCTGATTTAATATTTCAGTTTTGAGCTTGTCTACAAGGTCCCGAAGATATCTCTTAATGTCCATTGAATCCATGTCTGATGTTGCATGTTTGCCGCCCTCAGGCTCCCTTGTTTTTCCTTCTCCTGGATCAAGGCATTCAGGGTTCTGTGCTGGGAGCCTCCTCTTGCCTCTCTCTCCTGTCATGGCCCTGGCTTCCTCCACACAGGTTGCAGTGCAGGTCCCAGTCCCTTCCCTGTTGGCCATGTTTCCTCTGAAGCACGCTGGCAAGGGAACTCCACCCTTTCCCACCTGCTCTTGTCACTGAGGTGTAAGCAGGTTGTGCATGCCTGCCTCTCCCCACCCAGCCAGCCAAACTTCAGGGGCGATCACCTGGTCAGTGAGTGCTAGGTGCAGGGAATCGATTTGGGACAGCTCATTGGGTCCCGGCCAGGGGCACGGCCCAGTCCAAGCAAATCTCAGGAATCTGCTCTGGGGAGGGAGCAACCAACTGAAGTCACTGTTATTCCCAGTTCGGGCTCCTCCTGCCCGATTCCAACATGTCGCCCACCTGGTCATGCCCTTCCCATTGGGGAGGTCTCATTCCCAGCACTGACCATGGATTAATGAAGGTCCCTTCACTGGCTCTGCTCTTCATTGGGCTCACCAACCCCCAACTTCAGCAAAGTGGACCTTCAAACAGTGAGACTGCAAACAGTTCTGCTCAACAATCCAACAAAAACTTAATAATATAATTATCAATCCTACACATTTAAATATACATGCAGTTATATTCTTTAGAGCACTTTCTTTTCCTCTCTTTTTTATAATAGCAAGTACACATTTTGGCTTTATTACACTTGTAGTTCTTATTTACTTTTTACACTAGAAAAACTATGATATTTATAAATATGATTCTTATTTATTTCACTAATGAGGATAGTCTCAAGTTGTCTCCATTTGCCTATGAAGGCCTCAAGACCATCCTTTTTTATAGCTGAGTAATATTCCATTGTATAAAAATACCACATCTTTTTCATCCACTCTACAGTTGATGGGCATCTTGGTTATTTCCAAGATTTAGCTATCACAAATTGTGCAGCTATGAACATGGGTGCATATATATCACTGTGATATGAACTTTTCAGTTCTTCGGGGAAAATATCCAGGAGGGGAATAGCTAGATTGAATGGGGCTTCCAATCTGTCTTCTGAGAATTCTCCATATGGATTTCCATAATGGTTGCACCAGTCTACATTCCCACCAACAATGGAACAGTGTTCCTTTTTCCCCGCAGCCTCGCCAACATTTGTTATCAGTTGTTTTCTTGATGGCAGCTACTCTTTCCGGAGTGAGGTAGAATCTCAATACTGTTTTAATTTGCATTTCTCGAATGGCCAGTGATGGTGAACATTTCTTCATGTATTTAATTGCCATTTGTATATCTTCCTCTGAGAACTGTGTGTTCATCTCAGATGCTCATTTTTGGAGAGTGTCTTTGAATTTGGGGGGCTTGAGGTTTTTCAATTCTTTATATGTTCTGGACACAAGTCCTTTGTCTGAGGGGTGAAGATAGTATTTCTGACATCTTGTTCTTTCCCAATATTTTGATTTTGGGGATTTTTTGTAATAAAAATAAGATCACTTACTTCATATCAATCCTCAAGCTATAAGAATACAGCAAGCCCCCAGTTTAGGAACAAGTTCTGTTCTGTGAGAAAGTTTGTAAGTCAGATTTGTTAATAAGTCCATGTCTTAGTTACTTTTCACTCATTTCTGAGACAAAATAGCTGGCATCCCAGTTAAAGGCAGGACAGGTTTATTTAGCTCACAGTTTGTAGAGGTTTCAGTCCATAATTGGCTGGTTGGGGGCTAGAGATTTAGTTCAATGGTGCAGCACCTGTCGGGCAAGCACAATGTCCAGGGTTAGATTTGTTACCAAAACAAAATAAACAAACAAACAAGCTCCAAAACATAATTGGCTGGCTCCAAGGCAGGGTAGCAGGGCAGAGGGCATCACAGGAGAAACAGTTCATGGTGGGTAGAAGGCAGCAAAACAAGGGGCAGCCTTTTCTTTCTGTGCCTCTTTTCTTTTCTTTTTTTTCTTTTCTTCTCCTTTCTTTTTCTTTTTTTTTTTTTTTGGTCTTTTTGAGACAGGGTCTCACTCTGCAGTTCAGGCTGGCCATGGGCTCACTTTGTAGCCCAGGCTGGTCTCAATCTCACAACGATCCTCCTGCCTTGGCCTCCCCGGTGCTGAGATTACAGTCATGTGCCTCCACACTTCGCTGAGCCTTTTATATTATCCAGGTTACTTAGGGTGAGTAGCACTCACATCCTTAATCCTTGTGCCCTTGAGACTAGCACTGCGCCATGAATCATTCATAGCATTAGACACTCTAGATCCAACCACCTCTAAAAAAGCCCCACCTATGAGTTCATGAGGCTTTGGGGGAGCATCTAGACATAACAGTAACGGTTAGTTTCACATACCTTTGACACAAGTATACAATGTGTACTGCTTTGTGCTTCCTGGTGTCTCCTCCAGCTCACTGCTGCTTTTCCGCCTGCTTCTGGACACCCTGGGCTCTGACTGAGCACAGTCCTCCTGTACACTATGCACTGTATGGTGAGCACCCAGCAGTGCGACAGTGTCTGGTCATTTGTTTGCATCTACTAATGTTCTTAATGTAAGGTCCATTCATAGCTGTGAAAGTTACAGCTCAATGTTTGTAAGTCAGGGACTGACTGTAGAAACTTTAGAAATAAATGTCCACCAGAATCAGTATGAGGAGAAACTGGCCACAGGAAGCTGCCTCTTGGCACCCCTGTCCAGGTCTCTGCTGTAGGACACACGGGTCAGCCCCAGACAACCTGTTCACCATTTTTGTTCTGGTGAAAACTCAGAAGCTCCAAACCAGCCAAGTTAGAAAGCCAGCATCTCATCCTTAACTGTGTTTATTCATTCATAGTCGAAAGCAAACCAGTGGCCACTGTCAGTTGTGGAAATAGACTTAAATTGTATTAGGACAGACTTACACAGTCCAGTTAAGGAAAAAAGCAATAACTTCAGTGCAAACTTTCAACCATTTTAAAAAAAAGGAAACCAAAACTTACTTTTGAATTGGTTCTTTAAATTGCAATGTGTAAGTTTAAAATAGCTACTGAAGTATTAAAAGGGCAGTTTATTCTCGACATTGTACCCAGTGTTTAGCAATACTAAACATTAGTATGTTTACCTCGGACAAAATAATTCCCTTTAGACTTGTGTATACATCAGCTTTTCTGTAAGGCATTACTTTCATGACACCTAAAATGAATGTGAAGGGAAGTGCAATAATTAGGTCCAGAGACTTCATTCCATATGCAGGCAGTGTCCTATGAAATGAATAAATGAAAATATTATGAACTAGGTTTTACATTTAAAATCTATTTTTGGCCTGGAATAAGATACAATTTTATTTAGAATATCGCACAAAAATAATTTGCTGAAGTTCACACCATAACAAATACATTTCACAAGTATTCCCTCCCAGTAGGGAGAATTGCTTAGGAAATGTCCTTAAGTCCCACGGGAGAAGTGAACTCCTTGATTGCTCTTACCTACTTGCTAGCAATGCCTCAGCGGCCTCGGCTCTCCCCTGGATGGACACCAGATGGCGCTGTGCCTCCCTTTTTGCCCCTGCAGCTTTCACAGCAATGAGCTGAGATTGTAAACAGAATAGGGCGAGCCCTTGAAATAAAAAGAGGTTACGCGTTTAGAATTATGATTTACCTCGCTTCGCAATGATGTGTGCTGTCGGGTGCATACAGTTTTTGTGACCTTCGACCTAAGGGACTTGTGTGTTGGATTAACCGCGCTCACAGGGACCAGGGCAAGCCAGGCTGTTGTGACGGTTTGAGCTATGTCCTCTTGGGCACCCAGCGAACACCCTCTTCTTCTCCATAGCCGGTTTGTATTCATGGAAGATTGTTTGGCGCTTGGCGGTGAGCTGCCCTAGGAAGCTGTGATTTGTAAGCTGAAATTTGTGTTCAGGAAGGTGATTCCCTCATACTGAGTCAATGTGACTTTTGGCGCATTGGGTGCAGACAACCTAAGCTTCATCTTGCTGTGTTCCTCCGTGACTCTGCTAGCCATGCCCCACACCCACCAACAATCTCTCTTTAGTCTTTAGGTTTGTGTCTACCTTCTTCTGCGTCCGCTATTTTAGCTAAATTTGCACATGCTGGTTTTGGTGAGTTTTAGAAGAGCTTTTTCCTATTAAGGAAAAACGGTGGTGGTTACATATAATAATTATGCATTTCCCAGCTGGATGTGATCTTTAACCCAGTGGGTCAAAGGCTATGGTGACAAAGGGGTGCCTAGGAATGGGTGCTGCCTCACTGCAGCCCCACCGGTGCAGGGCTAGGAGTCCGTCCCTGCTTCTGGAGGATTAGATTAGCCTAGTACCACTCAGTGCCACGCTCCAGTGTATTAAAGCAGGTTCAGATCACAGACGTTAAGGTTCAGGTATTTCACTGCCAGGCTGGTCATGAGTAGATTCTGGCTGGTCACACTCCTCCAGCAGCTTTGCAGGCAAATCCTTCCCCACTTTCCTGCTGGGGTCAGTGGCTCAGTTCTTTGCTCTGATTCCCTTCTGTCCACACCTGTGCTTGGCAGCAGCCCCACAGTGCTGGAGTTTGTTTTCATCTCTTAGACTATGAGGTTGCTGGGGTCAGTCCTTTGTCTCACTCATGGTTTTGTTTTCTGTGCATGGATGCCTGATTCTGCAGAAGCACTCAAAAAGGTTGACAGAATCAACAAATTTTTAGTGGAGCTGGCCTTGAATGTGGCACCCCTGGGTGTTACGGCAACCCTTCTTCCTCTTCACCAGTGTCGTCCTCCTCCTCTTTCTGCTCCTTCTTTTGAATCCCTGGGAGCCTTTTTTGGGCTCTGGACACAAACATGTGCTAGAATAAATAGGAGATTAAATGGTCTAACTGTGTGACTGGGCTTGGAAACAGAAGTCCTCACTGCTGAAAAAGCAAAAGCCGGTGTCCAGATGGCTGTGGAGCAGGTGTGAAACAAGAACCCTGCAGGTGGCTGGAAAAGGAGACACTTTTAGCTTGATGGATAACAAGTGGGTCTGTGTAAGAGACTCAGTCAAAATAGGGCTCTGGTCTGCAGAACTGAGCTGCAGTTACACCCTGCTGACAGGTTCCGGCACCAGGGAACAAAAAGCTGTGTAATGATCATGAGCCTTGGGAACCCTTTCTTCGGGGGCCTTGAGCATGCCACTTCAGGATTGTATCATCTACTTAGGATAGGGACTCTAGACAATCCAGTTAGTTGGTAGAGGACAAGGGTCCCCCAAAATACATTAAACAACTGCAGTCTACATGGGAAGCAAAGGGGAACCACAAACGAGCCGACAGGCTACCTAATCAACTAAGTATCTCATTCCAAACAAGGGCACTGCTTATATCTCTAATATGTGCTTCATAGATGGTTCCCATCTTATTTTTCCCCCATTTATGTAATGGGAAGAAATTTGCAATCACAGAATACAGTCAGCCAGAAATTTCATAATAGGATATGAAACTCCTACATTAAAAAAACCAACAGAAATGTGATCATGAGCAGCTATCTCCTGAGATAAGCAAGACCGTTATTTATAGTTATTGCTGGGCTCCTTTCTTCTCCCTGGTGGTAAGAAAAAGAGAGACAGACAGACAGACAGACAGACAGACAGACAGACAGACAGGATACCCTCCCTCCACAATGTCCTGTATTGAAGTATATCCTGCTCATCTATTGGATGGGGCCTGTCTCAGGGATGTTGAGTGCTGGCTGAAGTGGGTGAGTGGAGGTGCTTCCTGGGCAGTAGGGAGCCACAGCTAGCATGGGTTTGAAGCTCTGTCAGATGCCATGGGGAGCCTGGACATTGTCAATCACCAAGTTCCTTTACTTCAACATCTAGCATGGGTACTTTCCATGAGTTGAGCACCAGGTGAACTAGTTGTATTTACCCATGTTCGGTGGTTGTGTTGTTCTCAGATGCATGACTTTAAAGCTTGGTCTCTCACTGGGAGAGGTGAGGTGCAAATCATCTGCAAGCTGAGTCTAGTGGAATGAATGGTGTTTCTGTGCCTCAGAGCGCTTGTTTCCATGGAAAGCACGGGGCCATGTTGCCTGTACTGTTTAGATGGCTCCTTTACTTCACTTTTCTTTCTCTCTGGTCTTCTCCACTACACTGAGAATGTGTATAGCTGAATTCAAGTTAATCTAACTTGAGATGAACTTGAGATTGAGGATGTGACTCTGTAGTAGGGAGAATCACAAGATTTGAGATCCAGAGACTTGGGTGCAGGTCCCAGCCAGCCACTTACGTGCTGTGTGGTCTTGATAAAGCACATAACTTCCTCAGTGCCTTTTCTTTTCTGGTAGACATTTGGCGGGGCATGCTGATCTCATGGTGCAAAGTGAGGTGAGATGGAGGCACATTGGGAATGCTGGACAGGGTTTCATGATTGCAACCGATTGTGGTTTCTATGATTTGGTTGTTTGTTTACTTGCATTTTTGATACACTGTGACCACTGTACAATACACAGTTTATTAAATTGTCTTCTTCTCCTTATCAGAAAATGTTATGATCATCATTACTAAAGTATCACATACCTATAACCCCAGCCATTTGGGAGGCTGAGGCAAGAGGACAGCAAGTGTCACACCAGCCAGGGAAACATTGTGAGACCTTGTATCAAAATCCAATTTTGGGCATGTGTCCATGGTAGAGCAAGCAGTATTTCATCCTTAGTGTCAGAAAATCAGAAACAAATACACCCCATAGTAGCTTTGAAATCTGAGTGTTATGGTTGATACACTGTGTCAACTTGAGAAGTTAGAAATTTAACTAAGACTCAGCAGGGAGGTAGGATCCATCCTTTGTAAATATCTTCAGCCTGTGCAAGTGGAGGGTTCAGAGGTGGTGTGAGTGCTATACTTGGCCTGGGTGCAGGGATAGCCTGCTTAAAATATAAGGGAGGAGAAGAGGCTTGGTCCCCACTTTTTGTTCTGGCTTCTTTTGCTGGCTGCTGCCTTGAAGTGTTGCCCTGGTGCCATGCTATCCTGCTTTGGAGTCAGCCAATTATGGACTGAAACTGCCACAAGCTGTAAGCTAAATAAACCTTTTATTCCTTTGTTTGGCATGCTGGGTATTTTGTCCCAGCAACAAGAGAAAAGTAACCGAGACATTGAAAGAAGGCCTTTTGTAAAGTAAATGGTAATATTTGAGTTTCTTGTATTGACTTGGTTTGCTGATGGAATAGGGGTGATAGATTTCTTTAGAAATCTGAGAGAGCTGGGCATGGCGGTGCTTGCCTGTAATCTCAGAATTTGGGAGGCTGAGGTAGGATGATTGTGGTGAGTTCGAGGCCAGCCTAGACTACAAAGTGATTGTCAAGGCCAGCCCGAACTGTGTAATGAAACCTTGTCTCAAAAAGATAGCAACAACAAAGAAAAAAGAAAAAAAAGAAAAAAAAAAGAAAGAAAAAAGGAAATAAAAAAGAAATCTCTTTCAAGCTCAGGCCACCCCTGGGGCTCCCTCCTGCTCACAGCAGAGGGACTTCTGATATCTTGTGCCTGGTGGTCAGCAAACCACAGGACTCATTGTTTAGTCCTGGACAGTGGTGAGCAAGCCAGGTTAGGTCCCCCACTCAGGAGTGGGGTGACGGGAGACCCCTTCCACTCTTTCCCTTCCCTTTCATGTGTTCTTTCCACGATGTGAGGACCTCAAGAGCTAAGAAGACAGCAGGGTGGCCCCAGGCATGGGCTCAGTATTCTCCTGTCCCAGGAAATGGTCCCGGTGCATCGCATGGAACCCTTCATTGAGGCTGAAAGTCCTCAGTGCTGTCAGCAGGCAGTGGCAGTGACCCTGTCTTCTGTGTTCCTTTGGGCCCTGCTGGAACTAAGGGCGGCTGTGGATGGGTCTCAGAATTCTTTACTTCTGTTCCCCTTTCACCCGGGGAGGGGGTACCATTTGTAAGAGGTGACATTTATCAAACACTGACAGCACAGGGCTGCTCAGCAGTTTCCTTAGATTGTGTCATTACTCCCTAAGATCTTACCTGTTGGCAAATTATTGCACCCATTTTGCAGATCAGGAAGCTGGGGCTGAGGGCATGACATTGCTCAACCCACAAGGCCAGTAAGTGTCAGGTTCAAATTAGAATTTGGAGTCAGCCTCAGTCTTGAAGGAGCTTGCCACCCAGCAGAGACCACAAAGTGCACTGTGCTGGAAAAAGCATTGACTATAGACATGTCCCCATTGGCTCAGGAGCAGGGGACAAGGAGCAATCTGGGCCTTGGGAACTGTGAGGAACTCAGTTACATTTTCTTCTGCAGCTGGATGTCAGGAAATACACGAAAGCTGAGGTACCGTGAGAAAGAGGTGTGTGGGAGATGGCAGTGAGATCTGGGGGTGCTCCATGTGGAAATAGCTCACACGATCCCTATTGTACCTTTCCTCCTTGTTCCAGCTGAAACCCATGGTTGGAAACACTTTTTAAAGGCTTGGCCATCTCCCAGGGCTAAATAAATGACACATGCAAACAACAACAAAACGGAGACTGAGGGCACAAATGAGTCAATTTATGAAACTTTTCTCATGAAAAATTTATTTTAAAGTAAGAGATCAGTTAGATGGGGGAAGACCATTGATATTTTAAATCAAAGCCTGTCTGACAAGATGTTTGTTAAAATTCGGATCATTGCACTCAATCTAGGACCTACTAAGAAGTTTTGGGTGTGGAACCCAGGAATCTGTACTTGTGATTGACCAGATTAACTGAAGCTCACATCAGTCTGTGTCTGTGGGCAGTTTTTCAGGGATGATTGAACTGATGGGGGAGACCCATCCTGGGTGTGGGCAGCATTACTAGTGGGCTTGAGGCTTGTTTGGAGAAAAGGGTTCTGGAGAAGGAAGCTGTGGGTTTTGAAGAGCTCTATGCTGCTTGACAGCTGTGTCTTTTGCTCCTAGGGCCTCTGGCTGCCGGGTTCCAGTTTGTTAGCTTTCCAGTGCTGACTCATGGCACTGGCTTTCCAGGGAGCTCCCAGGCTTTGATTCTCAGATTGTGGGGTGCTATATCCTGAGCCCTCTTTATCAGTAGCTTCTGCTTCTTGGGCTGAGCAGCTCCCAGATCCTCCAGCTCTCAGTTGCACAGACGAACAGCACGGTGGTTCTCTGTCCCCAGACAAGTCTCACCAGCACAGCCGCCTCTAAATAACGAATTAATTAATTCAGCTGTTCTATAGTTAATACACCCGTGGTCTGCCCAGCTATCATACAGATTATACAGACATGGTACCTTCATTTAAGGACGTGCATTTCTTCTGTGACATGTAAGAAAAGTTAGTGGAGCAGTCTGGCCATGTTGGAATTCTGGAATCTCATAGGTGATGCTGGGGGTCTGTAATGAGGACCCACTAATTAAGCTCTTTGGGAGAAATTTTGCAAAGGAGTTGTTCTGTCTGTTCATGAGAGAGTGGGATTGTGCTGTCAAAGCAGGACCCATGGCAAGTCCTGAAATCTAGGAGGAGTGAGCAGGATAGGCAGGGAGCCCATCCAGGGGATCTCAGGTGGGCTGGTGTTGGCCAGAGAGGTATTTGGTGCTGCTGAGCATGTGTCTCCTGGTTTGGTACTAGATGCTGGGGAAACATAAATAAATGCATGAAAGAGTCAAGCTCCCCTTTTGTGGGAATTTTGGCCAGTAGAGAACTTTTCTCCACAGCAACAAGAGAAAAGCAACTGCCATCATAGCAATGGGAAGCCACAGAAGCCTGTGATTTGCGTGTGTCCACAGGCAGTGGTTCAGTTCAATGAGCTGATAAAATTAATTTTTTCACTGCATTGACTGGTTGTCATGCTGAATTGCTGAAGTGATTGACTGGTTCAGTATCCTGCAGAAATAGCCACAAACTCCACGCATTTAAAAAAAATTCCAGAAGTGCTGTTTGTTTTCTTCACTGGGCGTCTACCCATCTTAAGAAATTGCTAAGAAATGTGCAAAAATTCTCTTGTTCAGTGGCACTGACATGATTAAGAACACTTGCAGTTTCAGGTAACAGTTAGCTTATCTGAACTTTACCCTGCTTTGACTTTGAGACTTATGAGTGGTAACTAAAAGAAATACACAATCTATAACACATTATTTATATATATATGTAATGAAAAGTAGATATATTCTCTTTTATGTTCAGTAAATCAGCAGTTTTTTCCCTACCTTTACACAGTACTGGGGATTGAGCCCAGGAATCACCGAGGTACATCTTCAGCTCTCTTTCTTTCTTTCTTTCTTTCTTTCTTTCTTTCTTTCTTTCTTTCTTTCTTCTTTCATTTTGTGGCAGTCTCTCACTAGGTTGCCTAAACTGGGCTTGAGCTTAGGATCTTCCTACCGCAGCCCCCAGAGTAGCTGGAATTACAGGCGTGCACTGCCAGGCCTGGCTCCTATCTATTTTAACGGTCTTCAAATTCAGTAAGTCATCACATTACCAGGTTGCAGGTGGAGGCCAATTTGTGAAGAGCCCTCAATACTGATCAAAAGGGTAGTTTTTCCATACAGCATCATTTCTGAGTTGCTAGAAACTATTTACAATTTTTCAAGTCTGTGTAGAAAACAAATATACTCTGCCTTCAAGTAGGATATGCATGATAAGAACTCTCAAATGATATTAACACCACTCACATAGCATTAATGAAATCCCTGTCATTAAGAAAAGTTATTTTATATAGAAAAGTTGATAATAGGATACAAAGATGCTAACGTGATTAGGTGATGAGCTGATAATGGGAATTTTTTTTTTCATATCAGTTGCTTCCATTTGTCACTACCAAAGCTGATCTCCCTAATATAATATGATATTATAATAAAGCCCAGGCAGAGAGTCAGCAGTGGAACTTAGGATGCAAAGACGAAGTCAATAGCATTGTAAATCTTATAAACTGATTATATTTCAGCTGTCAATGTTCTTGGCCAGGAAATCTCCTTTAATTCCTGTGTCTTAGTCTTACTTACTTTAGTGATACCAAGTGAGGAAATGAAATAGATTTAAATCTTTATCTTAAGGATAACTTTAATGAGTGCCAGTCAATTCTGCATGGCTGGATGGCTACAGACCTGCCGCCTTTGCCTGGCTAACCTCCCATCCAATTAAGTGCACATTTAGATGCAAGTAGTTGGCAGGATGGAGACAGCAGAATTTAATTCTAGAGATATAAACCTAGTCTGCTGAGATACAGTGGCTTTCAGCAGCAGTGGTTGCCTGAGAGTGTGGGATAGCCTCGTGGTTATCATTAAAAGAGTCCTGGGAAGCATGGGTCATGGGAAGAGAAGGCCAGCCAAAGTCTAGCCAAAGAAGAGGTTTTGAAAGTCATCTCTCTGGGACAAGGGAGGTCAAAAGCAGTGGAATTCGGTGAGCACCTCATCATCCCACTACAATCTGTTGGATTTAAGCAAGAATAGATAAGCAGCCCATGTGAGAGCAGTGACCACAGGGCTTTCCTGACAGTTAGTATAGTGGAGAAATTCTCAGAGGTATCAGGCAGCCCTAGAAAGCTGTCTTTTTTATTTGTTTGTTTGTTTGGTGGCGCTAATAGAATATGAAATGAACCAGCAGGAATGTGAAATGATGGCTTTCACTCCTAGCTTATAAATTAAGAAAGGGTTAGCATATAAAAGTTGCTCTCAACAGTATCACAAATATAATAAAAGATGTGAAAGTCTCCGAGTGAGTCTAATTTCAGTGTCTAATGCATTTTCTATAAATCCATTGTTCAACATTATTAATACATAGCCCCGAACATAAGAATGATGAATACAGGCAGCTCAGCGAGTTTGTAAGTATAAACCAAGGACGGAGGGAAATAGCACAAAAAATGCCTTCATATGCAGTGTGGATGCAGAGGTAGGCAGATTCTCATAGCAGCCTTTAAAAAAGTCTTTATGTTGGGGACACCAGCAGAGCTTTGTTAGAATCTTATTTCACCCATGACATGCCAGGCTGTGTCATCAGAGGGAGGCCTGTCCATTTAACTTGCATAAATTTCTTCAGCAACAGGGCTTCCAAATGCTTTATAAAGTGAATGCCACAGCTCTCCTCATGTGCATGACTCTTGTGGGCTTCAGAATATGGGGGGAGAATCCTCATGCATCCCATGCACTGGGATATTTCACACTTTAAGAAGAGTCACTTGCATAGTTCAGGGTCAGAGAACTCCTTTTCTTCTTTCCAATAAAATACTTGAATTTAGCTAAATCCCCATTAAAAATCTGCATTGAGCTCTCAGTTTACCACGAATGTGGTTGGGCTCACCTTAGACTAATTCAAGTATTCCTGCCAGTAACCATGGAGCCCCATGTGAGCTATTTGGAATCTGAGAAGAGTTCATGGAAAGCTCCCTATAGAGATGTGTCTTATGCCTCTGCATCCATCCTGGTCCCAGATAATATTCTCAATTGTGTCATATGGGAAGAAAGATTTCTGTGGGGTGCTATGGAAATTCAAGTTAAAAGGTGCACATGTGTGCACACACACATAATATTTAGATGACTTCAGATGAACACTGTGTATCTGGTTGATATCTGAAAGAAGCAGCCATTTGGAATTTTTTTCTTCTAAAGGTCAAAGGATGCCGCAGTAGGTTCCTTCTGCAGAGATTCTTAATAGCCTGGTTTATACACCTATCATTTCAACATGGAACTTCAGAACGCAATAAACAAAATGCAACCATTTATGATATTATTAAAGTGGTACATATAATTGTCTGGTAATCATAATATTTAAAAAAAGATAGTTGATTATAATGGATGCCAGGTTTTGGATATTTCTCTTCTCTCTACATTAGTTCAGTCATATAGAAAGCTTTAAGTTATTCTTTTAAAGAATATGTTCTAGACCATTAAGTTTTGGTTGTATTCTTTTGATTTTACTGAGAGTGCCTACTTACTGAACATGTGTGTACCCCACATCATGGTGAATCCATGGGGACACTGAAACACAGAGGGACTAAATGTCTTGCCTAAGGTAACTCAGCTCTTACATGCAGAACTGAGATTTGAACCACAGCCCCAATCTGATTCTTGAGCCATATACCCATGCTGTCTTCCCATGCCTGCACTTCCTATTGCCTTTCTAAAAAGCTTATGATTCAAAAGGTAATTTGTAATAAAGAACCAATCTGGAATTGAGATTTTAAAAGCACTCCCTGCCCTTTCAGGTATAAAACATTTTGTTAGAAGCAATAACAGCATAATTATAGCAAGTGTCTCTACCTTCATTGTCACTACTGCACCAGGGTCTAGGTTATAAGTTCGAAATTTCACTCATTATTGGTGCATAATTGGCTTCATGTGGATGATAAATGTATTACTGATTGATTATCATGACTTGGTCATATTTGAAATGTCAAAGTAGAAAATTGAATTGTCACATTATAGCATGTTCTCATTCAAGCACCAGATAAATATTACAAATGATGATTTTCTACCAAGTATTATATAAAGAATTTATGGAATATTAATAGTACTGTTATCCACAACCTTCATGCTTGGTGAATGACCCCAAACTGAAATCATGTTTGACTTTTGAGAAATAAACCTTACAAATGATCTGCTTTTAATCCATTGTGCTGCCTAGTTTTACAGGGTGAATATTCCTGAGGACAGTGCTTGTCTCCCTTAGTGAGCATCGGACATTTATGGCTTGAGTAATAGTGATTTTTTTTTTTTGCTTCGTCCCTTTACTACCCACCACATTTTATGCCAGTCTGGGTGTCCTTGGGGAGAACTTACACGTTCACAAAACAGAAGAGCTGCTCTGAGACCTTCTAGGCACAGCCCCCAGTTCAAAACATGGGGAGCCCTGACAGTCTTGCTGTTTCTACAGAAAACTGGGCTTTTGCTGTGTGACTTACTGTTTCCTCTCTGCCTTTTAGGGATGCTGGGCCCCTCTGCATGGATACCCAGTCAAGGAGAATCCGGGAGAGAAACCCTTGAGATAATAGGCTCCCAGCCCTTGATCTGATTAAGGGGATCTTCAGATTCCTAAGTGTGCAAACCATTGTCTTTAGGATGAGCACTGCACTACACTTAAGTGCTTTTCAGATTTATGTAGAATGTAATACTTCAGTGTGCAATAAAGCATGAGTTACCTTAGGATAATGCCTTTCAACAATGTGTATGACTGAATAGATAAAGTACTGTAATAGCTTTTAAAGAAAATTTTAAATGAAATTAATTTTTTGAACAGATATAGAAACACCTAAGACTGTAAATGTTAATGTAGTACTATGTGATTCTTAATATTGCACTATGTGTTTCTTGACAGACAATAATAAAATGATAATGTAATAAGCGCTGCATGGATTTTTCCCCTTCAGATAATCTGAGGTCATTGTCAGGGTCAAGGGGCCATTTGTTCAATGATAGTAGCCTTGAAGATGCTGCAGGGTATCACAGAGAGGGCTGTGCCCACTTGCTGAACCATGCCAGCTATGAGGAGCTGAGGAAAACCTCAATATTTTTAGGGCTGTTTTACCCAGACTGAGTGCAGATGTTTCTAAATTCTCGCAATCCCCATCTGCTCCGGACTCGGCCTCTTTATTTCTCCCAGTCCTGTTTTTCCAAGCTCTCCATGGCCACAGCTAGAAGTCTTCCAAGTTGGTGTGTTATCTAAGGCCTTGTCAATAGCAGGTGCTCAATAAATGTTCATTAATGATGAGGAAACTGTTTTACTCCAAACACACCTGTCATTAGGTCATCGTGGTTAATCATGTTCCTGTTCAGGGTGACAGCTCTGAAGGGAATCGAATGTTCCTGGGTCAGAAAGGAAATCAGTGCTTTATAAATGACAGTGAAAATGTGTCTTTTTGATCCCCCTTGTTACAAAGAAAAGAGTCCAAACATATTCTAATTTGAATCACCTACCTGTGTTTTAAATGTAACTTATTCCAGAACTTGATTTAAATATCGAATATCCATTTTCCTTTCTTTACATCTGTGTGTTTGGAAATGCCATAAAAAATGGATAACCTTGTGCATGCAGAAACATGGACTGAGAAATAAGTGTTTTAGGGACTGCCATATTCTCTCTTTATTTGTGTTCTGTATTTAATGTTTCCTCAGTCATTAGTGTCAAATGTTCAATTATTTCCACAGTTAAATCAGTTTATGGTTAACTCAGCTTTGGCTGGCTAGCCTGAGAGCCCAACACACCATTAGAACCTTGCTTTTATGGGAAATGCCAGACCTACTTGAAGTTGGCATGTTTCTTGCCTGATTCTATGTGCACCTTGGGTCGGCTTGTAATTAGCACACAGACTTCATGTGGCCTAGTGCAGACTGCTCGCCTCAAACATCGGCATCCCCCAGTGACCTTGTTAAGATGCAGGACTGAGCCTGCATCTCTTGCCTTCTAACACACTATTTTCAGAATAGGCATAGAGGTCTACATTTCAACCTGCCGCCCTAGGCGGCTTGGATGCCCGTGTCTGGCAGCACTCAAGTTTCAAGTATGCAGTGAAGATGAGAACTGGCTGTGCAGAACATGGTTAGACTTTGGGCAGGAGTGGAGGCTTCCGGTTGCAGGAGCAGGGAGAGCCTGAGCAGAGAGAAGTGCAGAGGGGAGTTTGGTGGGATGAAGCAGGTGCTGGGGTCTGACAGACCTGATGCCGAGTCTACCTGCTCCCCCATGGGCACATGTAAGACTGGGACAAATTTCATCACTACCGGGATCTTCTGCGTCTTCATCTTGAAAAGGGGAAAATAATGAGAGAGAGAATGTTTGGGAGGGTTAGTGTGAGGATTCATGAGAATATACACTGACTGCGTGCAGCATAAGTTAAGCCCTTAATAGATGTTCGCCTTTATTGTACATCCATGAGAAGCATGGTCTTTACATTTTCTTTTGTTCCTTATCATCATACAATTTATGTTTTAAGAATTCTTTCCTGCTTCTCCTCTTTTCTCCTCTTGTTCTAATAATTGCCAAGTCACACGAAGAATTAGGAAGTGCTCAGAGTGTGGAAGGTCCTAGAATGTGCATTCTCTCTTCAAAATAAAACAATCTGTAAAAGTTCCTCAGTTTTATTTATTCTGAAAAGAGTGAGCAGAAAGCCAACAAAGGCTTGCATCCCTAGGTATAGCTTGGAACCGACACCTCACTATTTGCCTGTGACATAGTTTTGGGTAAATCACTTATGACCCTGTTCATGTCTTAGTTTTTTCATTAATAAATTAAGAGGGTTTGAACATTTTTTTTTTTTTTTTTGGTGGTAGCACTGAGGATCGAACCTAAGGCCTTTGCACTGACCTACTTCCCCAACCTCTTTTTCATTTTTTAATTTTGAGGTGAGTTGTCACTAAATTCTTCGTTGCTCAGGCTGGGCTTGGGCTTGTGGTATAGATGTGCGGATGGCATGGTAGTCAGGGGCAATGCCGCCTCTGCTTGGGTCTCTTCCGATACAAACTGTGAGCTGTGGCCCAGTTATTCCACCTCTTTCTGTGTCACTTTTTCATCTATAAAGTGGGGATAGTTATTATTATCAGACTTACCGCACGGGATCGTTCTGATTATATAGGAAATTAATATATGTGAAGTATTTAAAACAGAGCCTGATATGAACTAATGTTCTACACATGCCACTTTATACGATGACACTGATGCATTGGCCACTTTGGAAGCAGAAATTTCCCTTAAGAGAAAATCTCTCTACCTGGGTTAGTCTGGAGAACACTCCTGTGTCTCATTATCGCTCCATCTGAATCACCTTTTTCTGAGTGCAGCTCTCACACCAAGTCCCCATATTTCTGTTCCATCTGTTGGGTACACAGCAGTGGGAGCATTTCTTCCCGTGATACCCTCTGTCTCCCCAGTGGCCTCTCAGGAGTCCAGCATCATTTCTGACTGAGGATAACTGCGGAAGGTCACATATCCTGATAATGCACAACTTGCCTCTGCTTTTAGTGCCTTATACATGTTCATGCCTCTGTACTCTGGTCCGCTTTCTGGGATCTGTACCCTGTGCTTTCTGGGATCTGTAGCTTTGGCCCCTTTAGAGCTGCTCTTCTCTTGTTTCCTTGGTGGCTCCTTCGGCAGTGCTCCTCCTCTATTCTCTAATCGTCATCCAGATGCAGTCCTCCTAAGAGACTGCAAGCTCTTGAAGAAACCTCCATGAATTTCCCAACGTTGCATTTGTGGGTCATATATCAAGTTGGTGTTTTTTTGTTACATTAAATGTAATATGCATATGTATTAGTTTCTAGGGCCCATCATAGCAAAGTACCACAACAAGAGTGGCTTAAAGAATAGAATTTTATTTTTTGCTGTTTTGGGAGAGGCTAGAGGTCCAAGAGGGCTAAGGTGTGGGCAGCTGTGGTTTCTGACTGAGGCTCCTCTCCTTGGCTTGTGGATGGTCACCTTTTCACTATGTCTTCCCATGGGCTTCCCCTGTGTGCACACAGGCCTGAGGTCTGTCTGTTTCCAAATGCTGTCTCTCTGACCTCTGTTTGTCTGTCTGTCTCTCTCTCTTTCGGTACTTGGGATCCCAAAGCCTTCTGTGTGCCGGCCAAGTACTCTACTATTGAGCTATACTCCAGCACCAAGTTTTCTCTTCTTGTAAAGATACAGTCAGACTAGATTTGGGCCATCTTAATGGTCTCATTTTAAGTTGATTCTTTAAAGTCTAAATCTTCAAATAGGGTCACATCTTTGGTACTGGGGGTTAGGTGTTTAATGAATGAATTTTTTTTGTTTTGTTTTGAAGATAGTAAAATACAACAAAACAAGACAGAACAAAGCCAATTGAGACAATGCAGTGAAATTGGTACAGAACTTCTGAGCAGGATACTGGGATAACAGTAATAGATACCACAGTATATCTTGTTATCTTCACAGTAGTTGTCCATTCAACCAGGTATAGCAAAATCAAACCAAAACCAGAACACCATAAAACCTATCAAAACAGAATATTGAATAGAGCAAAACAATTAATCAGAACAAAGCAAAACAGTGAAAACAATATTGGCCTTCAAAGAGAAGATAGAAGGAAATCCCCCATATTTGCTATATTATATACGATCATCCTCCCAAGAGATGTTCAGACCTCTGGCCCCAGGTCTGCATAATCAACCCAACAATACAAGTGTTTAGTTGCTTTATGTGCCTTAGTTGCTATCAACTCTGGCTGACCTCAAAATCATCCAGTGGTTAACGGGGGGAGGGGAAGGGAAACGCTGATTTGTTCTCTCCCTGGCATGGCGGCTTCTCCCTTGCACCCCCACTGCTCACCAGGAAAGAGAGCTTGTTGCTTTCTTGTTCAGCCTCCCAAGTTCCAACATGGCTGGATCTTGGGAGACCCTGACTTGTTCTCTCCCTGGTGCACCCGCTGCTTGCTTGCGCCACCCTGGATGATTTTTTTGAGAATTATTTTTCGCCCATAGCAGCATATGTGTCTAAAATAACTCACAGTTATACTGAATGTGAAATTTAGCATGTGCTGTAAATATAGGATCTCATATATAGGAAGAGTTCATGAAATTAATTTTTGAATTTATGAGGCTGGATTACAATAATTTCCAGGTGTCCAATAGGTAAGCTGATGACAGTTGTGTGGCCTGCCTAATCACAGGTCATTACCCATTTCAGATTTTAAAATAACATAGTTTATGCAATTAATTCACACATATATGGAACACCAAAAAGGTCTAATCTCCTACCCACCTCAACTCATTCCCCCCAGCTGTCACATTAGCAGGTGTGAATCAAATTAGTAACTTGTGATGAAAACTGAATGCAATCAATTACACAATTTGGAGTTGTTCAAATTTAGTCCATTAAATTATGTCATGAAACTTGGTCCATCACAAAGTATTGACAATAAACTGGAAAAGCAAAAACCATGCATCAAGGCCTTTAACTGGGAAATGCTAGGAAAGGGAGAGAGAGACAGACAGACACAGACAGAGACAAAAAGGGAAAGAGAGTTCTTTTGAGGCCCTCAGATCTCACTCTGTCCCTTGGTAACAGTATAACTTTGGTTTCTTACTTTGACTGAGGCTCAGTTTCCCTATCAGGAAAATGGTGACAACAATAATCACTGCCTATGTGTGTTGTGAGAATTAAATGGGGTAATAAAAGAGAAAATAATCTTCCTGTATGTGACCAGTACAAAAACAAGATGTTCTGTCTCTTTTCCTCATCTCAAAGTCTCCAGGGTTCAGAATGGTGCTGCAAGATGGTAGGTGCTTACTAAATACTTACTAAATAAATTAATGAATAAATGAAGCAATAAAACAAAAGAAGATCCCTTGCTAAGCAATAATAATAATTTGCCTGGACAAAGGCAGAGGTTCTTAAATATGGCCAAATGTTAAAATTGTTTGGGAGACTTAAAAATACCAGTGCCAAACCAGGCATGGTGATGCGTGTCTGTAATCCCAGCACTCAGGAGGTTGAGGCAGGAGGGTTGCTGCTAGTTCTAGGCCAGCCTGGGCTACGTAGTGAGTTCAAGGCCAGCCTAAACTACATAGTGAGACCCTGTCTCAAAAACCAAACCAAACCAAACCAAACCAAACCAAACCAAACCAAACCAAACCAGTGCCGGGTCTCATCCACACAATCTGATTAATTCATTTGCATTTAACCTCTGACATTGAGATTTCTTTTTCTGTTTTTGTATCATTTTTTCACATACCATGTAGTCATCACTTATGCCATATAACTCTTAGGTGTATATAGTGTATTCATGATACAGGATAATACAATATTTATTGTTTTTAATCTGTTTCCTTTCTCCAGAATATAAATTCATGAGATTGTTCATTTTGTTTCTTTTTAATCTTATATTTTTTACTCACTTTTTCAGCTTTTTAAAAATTATGCTTATGATTTACATGGTACATCTTTCACCTTTCAGTCTATAAATCTTACACATGAAATGATTTCTTTTCTCCTTTTTGACTTTTTTCACTTTTTGATTGGTTGTATAGGCTAATGGGTTTCATTCTGGCAGATTGACACACACACACACACACACGCAATACATCCTTTGCTCATTGTCACAACTCCATCACTCTCTTACTCTGCCCCCCTTTCA
Organism: Hydrochoerus hydrochaeris; assembly: GCA_004027455.1. NCBI lineage: Eukaryota > Metazoa > Chordata > Mammalia > Rodentia > Hydrochaeridae > Hydrochoerus > Hydrochoerus hydrochaeris. The sequence continues at coordinate 44,723 of PVLA01002111.1, read as the reverse complement.
CATTTTTGGGGGGGTTCAATGTGTGCATTTTGCCCCCCTTGCACTCCTCCTCCTTACTCCCCACCTCTTGTCTAATAACAGACTCCACTCAACTTTCTTGTCACCTTTTCTAGATCTCACATATTAGAACATGTGATATTTGGTTTTCTGAGTCTGGTTCATTTCATTCTGTTTGACAGTGTCCAAATCCATCCATTTTCTTTCTTTTTTTTTTTTATTTAAAGAGAAATAAAAGCATGTAAAGGGTAGAGGTAATACAGATTTCCAAAAAAAAAAAACAATAAGAAATCACTAGTTAATAAATTACATATTGTCCTCTTAGAAATAGTTGTTCAAGTTACAAAATTAAAGCATACAAAGTAGATATTCAAACAGTGAGAATGTAGACAGCTATGCATGCATGAATCTCTGCATGTATTTCTATACTTTCTGTATTAGAGGGAAAAACAAAACTTAGCAAGACAAAACAAAACAAATTCCTATAAAAACATGAAACCAAAAGTCGTATAAAATCACAGTACAAGGTGATCTACAATGATTGCTGTATTGTTTCTTATTATCTTCAATAGAATTGTCTATATCATCAGACATAAATGAATATAGCTGTACATAACAATATTAGTAAAAATAAAACATTGTAGACAGTATAAAACTTCAAAGGCAGGTAATAATCAAACCAGAGTGGATATTCTAGTGAATCTTGTCATCTTAAGTGCAGTTGCCTATACTCTCAGACTTGATACTATCAATCATAACAGCTTTGAATAAAATCTATCAATACAAAACAGCGATCTAACAAACCAGATTTGATTACAATCAGTCATGGTGAAACAGTGTAGGTTTTACAGAGCTTTAGATTAAGTTAATAGGAAATTAAGGATGATTACTGTACTATATCCTATTATTTCCGGGATTGCTGTCTGTGCCCTCAAATCTAGTACAGGTAGAATTACTGGAACAGAATATAACACATCTAAGCAGAGTAGTGTGAGTAATGTGTGTTTTAAATCCTGGTGCACTATTAACAACATAGTGTATCAAGGCCATCTATGTTAGCAATTCTAGCCATCCTTCTCTGCCTCATTTCTGCTATGCTATTTTTCTGCCTTTGTTTGTCTAGTTTTCTCCTTCATTCTACTGCCTGCCCCACTCATTGAGGCCCTTCTGCCACTGTTCCTAAAATCCTAGTATTTTTTTCTCTCTCTCTAGAATGTTCTTCAGTATTCTCTGTAGTGTTAGATTGGTGGCCACAAAGTCCCCCAGTTCCTCTTTGTCATGGAAGCATCTTGTTTCTCCATTAATTTCTAGTGACAGTTTTGCAGGGTACATCATTCTGGGCTGGAGGTTATTTTCTTTCAGGGCTTGCAGTATTTCACTCCAAGGTCTTCTTGATCTGATGGTCTGTGTCAAGAAGTCAGCTGTGATTCTGATGGGCTTACCTTTACAGGTAATCTGTTTCTTTTCTCTGATGGCTTTTAATATTCTGTTTTTATATTGAATTTCTGGTATCTTGATTATGATATGTCTGGGTGTAGCTCTGTTTTGGTTGTAGGTGGCTGGAGTTCTGTATGCCTCACACAACTGAATGTCACTTTCTTTTCCATGCTTGGGAAGTTTTCCTTAATTATTTCCGTGAATAGCCTTTGTAATTCACCTATATGTATTCCTGCTTCTTCATTCATGTTTCTTATTCTTAAATTGCAGCTTCTCTTATCATCTTCTAGCCTTTGTATTGTTACTGCCTGTTTCCTTGTTATTTTTAAGAGATCTTTCCTTTCATGATCACACATTGCAAACTTGTTTTCAAGATTTGATAGTCTATCCTTACTTTCTTTTAAGGAGTTTTGCCAGCTTTCAATGGAGTTTTTAATTTCCTGGTAGTCTCTTTGAATCTGCTTCATGTATTCTATATTGTCTTTGTATTCTTTATCAAATGTTTCTCTCCTTTTTTTGTGTTCCTCCCTTCTTCTGTCTGTGTCTTCCTGAGAGATGCTTCCTGAGAGCATTTCTTTTATTACTCTACTCATATCCTGATTTACCTGATTTAATATTTCAGTTTTGAGCTTGTCTATAAAGGTCCTGAAGATATCTCTTAATGTCCATAGAAGCCATGTCTGCTGTTGTGTGTTTGCTGCCCTCAGTTTCCCTTGCTTTTCCTTCTCCTGGATCAGTGCTCTCAGGGTTCTGGGCTGGGGGCCTCCTCCTGCCTCTCTCTCCTGTCATGGCCCTGGCTTCCTCCACACAGGTTACAGTGCAGGTCCCAGCCCCCTTCCCTGTTGGCCATGTTTCCTCTGAAGCACACTGGTAAGGGAGCTCTGCCCTCTCCTGCCTGCTCTTATCACTGAGGTGCAAGCAATGGCTGTATTTGCCTGTCCCTCCCCACCAGGCCAGCCAAACTTCAGGTGCCTTCACACAGTCAGTACTTGCTAGGCACAGGGAATTGATTTGGGAAGGCTCATTGGGTCCTGGCCAGGGTCGTGGCCCAGTCCAAGCAAATCCCAGGAATCTTCTCTTGGGAGGGAAGAACCAACCGTAGTCACTGTCGCTCCCAGTTCAGGCTCCTCCTGCCCGATTCCAATATGTTGCCCATTTGGTTGCACCCTTGCTGTGGGGGGGGGGTCTCATTCCCAGCACTGAGTGTGGATCAGTGAAGGTCCCTTCACCGGCTCCGCTCTCTGCTCTCTGCTCTCCATTGGGCTCACCAACCTCCAACTTCAGCGCTGCTGTGCTTCCTGTGAGTGGTGGTGGGAACAAGTTTGGGCGGCTCTGCTGGCCAGTGTGGATTCAAGCTGGTGCAAACTTGGCGGGTCACCACAAAAATACTGTGCCCCATAATTTTTTAGCTGTTTCAGTTGTAGTCCCAAAGTATTTGATGAGTGTTTTTATGTTTTAATTTCTTCCTTCCTGTGTCAAGAGGATCCATCTCCCTCTGAATGGGTCTCTCCAGGGTGTTTTATTCTGGCAAATTAGTTGTTTCTCTTGGGAGGCTTTGTATTTTGTTGCTCACTGATTGGCCATCTTTTCTTCTCCTCCATCCATTTTCTTGTGAATGACAGAGTGTCATTCTTCCTCATGGCTGATACTCCATGGTGTGTATATTTGCTATTCTCTTTATTCCTTTATCTGTTGATGGGCCTCCAGGCTGGTTCCACATCCTAATGAGTGTTGCTCTTAGGGCAATAAACCTCAGTGTGTAGGTGACCCTGGAGGGTGTTGACTTTCACTGCTTTGGGTCCTCACCAAGGAGCAGGAGGGTGGATCAAATAGTAACTCTGTGTTTAGGGTTTTGAGGCCCCACCACACAGATTTCCAGAGGGACTGAGCTCCTGTATATTCCCAGCAGCGGGGTAGAAGGGCTCTGTTTCCCCCTGCCTCCTTGTCAGTGCTTACTGCTTTTATATTCTTCCTACAAGCCATTCTGGTTAGGGTGAGATAGAATTGCAGTGTAGTTGTTTGATATACATTTTCTTCTTTTATTTCTTGATGTATGTAAAGTGCTGGAACATATCTGACACAGTAGATTTTCAATAAAATATTGGAGAAATAAATAAATGAATGACTAGGATCTATGTGCCAAATAATCTGAAAATGCCTGTTTTTGTTTGTTTTCTTTTTATTTTCTTTTTTGGTACAGGGAATTGAACTTAGGATTTTGCATTTGCCAGGCAGGCACTTACACTGCTGAGCTATATCCCCAGCCCTGTTTGTTTTCTTTTTTGAGTAACAGATTTTACTGCTCAAAAAGAGATTTAAGAATCAGTCAGCTGGTAGCAGGAGGTGAAGGAGTGGAGGTAGACAGAGGGTACAGTGCAAAAGAGGCCATTCCCCAGCACAGAGGATGCCCTGGAGGGATCCTGCATCACCTGGGAGGGGTCCTGGCAGGGATCTGGTGAGGGGCAGCCCCAACCAGTCTGGGGCAGGTTTGAGGGCAAGGGCACAGTGCCTTACTTGCTGGGCAAAGGCTGAGATGACAGAAGCTCCCTTTGCACCATTAAAAACAGCAGAATGCTTTGTGCAAACAGGCAGCATTGCCAGCTGTCTATCACAATTTCTCTGACCCTGGCGTACTGCAGGAGAGGAGAGAAGGTTTTCAGTGCCCTTGAGAGGGGCAAAGTAGTGGCTGAGAGTGGCCAGGTGCCTGGAGAAGCCTTGACATCCATACAAGCAGGATCCTGGTGACTAGCAGTGTTTGGTAGCAGCTGCGGTGTCATTAGCCCTGAAGGTGCCAGCCCTACTGGCTACCTAAGCAGTGGACATGGGATGTGACCAGGGCAGATAGAGCTGGGGAAAAGATGCTTCCTCTTGGTGGGTGCTGCAGGAGCCCATGTGACAAATAATCTCTGGGGGAAAAAGGTTGCAAGGACAGGGGGACAACTTGGGATTGATTTGTTGTCCTGGAAGTAACTAGGCCAAGTTTTCTGCTTCAGGTGTAAGAGGATTTGACAGCTGAAGTAGGCTGACATATGGGGAACCAATTTCCCAAAAGTTCTATTTTTGTACATCTCAGTTTGTGACTGTAGAATTTATACCCATGCAGCAACTTGCTTATTACTTTTTCTCATTGTTGTGTGCTGGCTGGTGTTTGGGTCTGGTTTAGTGGCTGCGTATTAAGCACAGCCTCACAGCCTCATCATTAGCAGCAGAATACTCACTCAGCTGCACACATGGATTCCTGAGCACAGGGCCAGCGTGGAGGATTCCTGCCAGGGTTTGTTCCATGTGGGCTTCCGGGGTCATGGGCAGATCTTACCCTTGTGGTAGCGTCCAGATAGCAGCTTGTGGAGCAGTCTCTGTGCTGTGTCTCAATTTCCCAGCCCACTTATAGTGTCTGCTTGACTTCTGTGGCCAGTCCTTCCTCAAAACTCAAGGCATCTTTGACGAAGAGCTTTTGGGAACTGGGTGGGAGACCAAAGATGATTGCAGAAGCAGGTCTCTCATGTTAACACAGATCTGACATGAAAATAATTTCATTGTTTTAAGATTTGTTGCTTGAGTTTGGCACTTAGGGTCCTATGGACCTGCCTCTCCAAACATTTCTGTGAGTATGCATGGATGTTTTCTATGAGTACCAGGCCCTTCCAGGAGGCTCAGCTATCACTTACATCTGCCCCTTTGATACCTGAAACTCCCTATTTCATTCTTTCCACTCATATTCACTCTTCAGGTCCTGAGTTCAATGCCACTTCCTTTTGTATATTTTATTTTTAAAATCTTTTAGTTTTGTGGTGTGTGGGAGCATGTTAAGCAAATGCTGTACCAGCGAACTACATCCCACCCCCACCTCTTTTTGGAAACTTTTCTTAACTGCCCTGAGCTCCGTCCAGGACCTTCAGCAGCCTCTAATATACATACTTCCTTTAAGGCACTTTCCACATTGTTCCTTAGTTATTTGTTTTTATGGCCATTCCTCCACTAGTCAATGAGTAACATGAGGAGAAAGATTATCTGTCTAATTCATGGTGAATTATTTCTAGAAAGCCTCACAAAGAGTGTGTGCCTGTGTGTGTGTGTGTGTGAGTGTGTGTGCCTGTGTGTGTGTGTGTGTGTGTGTGTGTTAGAGAATCCCATGTGAATTGCATGACTCTGGAGTCTTTCTGAGAAGTGGGATGTGATTGGATCTGGTGCATTTGGAATGGTCCTTGAGGACAACCCTATCCCCACCTGAGTCCTAAGGAAGCCATGCCTCCCGAGAACCTAAATGAGTTCCAGTATCTTTAGTATCCCTGAGGCAGGGCAGGCTGGGAAGAGGACATCTTAGAAATGCAGATTCTCAGGTCTCATACCAGACCTACTTATTGAATCAGGACCCAAGGAGTCCTGTACTTCCATGAACCCTCCAGCAGATTTTCTGTATTCTGGTCCTGCCTTGGACCCACTCTAGGTCTCACTATGGCCACCAAAGCAGTGACACTGGGACTGACAGGCTGTGGATGCAGGCTGGGATGGGAGGGAGTAAACATTACCATGGGGTGGGGTGCCCCCTGCACCACACTCGTTGCTGTCCTGGCAGATCGAACCTTTTGGCACTCCCCTGAGGAGGAGGTAGAAAGCTAGGCCATCTCTCTGTGCATGAAAGGTGTGCAGAACCTCGATGGCTGCAGTGGGACGAGCAGCCTGTGAGCCCTGCCAATTCTGGGTGTTACCCGTTGTCAAGGCAGCACCTGGTTCCATCCCGTGGAGGGGAAAGGGGAGACGCTCTGCTACCCCAAGGAGACACGCTGTGGCCCTCCTGACAGGCAAAGACAGGAAAGGGAATGCTTTAGTATTTTATAAATCACTTGCAGGAAATTATGTTTTATTTATGTTCATTTTTGAATGTATTTGAATTTTTATTACAGATATTTTTCAAAGATGCAAGCATTGGAGGCAATCCTGGGGGAACATGCACCTCAAAAGAATGTGGCAAGGGCCACCCTGATTGGCTGGCGGGGAGGTGGAATTATTCATACTTTAAACAGCAGTCTGAAGCTGGCTTTTCCAGGGACCCAATCTGAAGAAAACTCAAAAGTTTTAAGTTGTGACAATGAAGCACCTGGTTTTAAACTGCAGATTTAATATCAGTGAATTACTGAGCCCACAGAGTGAAGTGACATGGGCACCAGGGTGAGAAGACAGGAGGAGGAGGAATTGGAGGTGAATCTCTGAATTGTGACTACTATGTTACTAGTTCCTTTTTTAAAATTCCCCTTCTCCAGGTTAACTGAGTCTGTAGTTGTATCCATTTATTGTTCCTGGAACTCAGCTCAAGGACCAACTCAGCTGCCATCATGACCACTGTCCATCATGATGGTCACTTCCCAGCCAGTGAACCACGTAGCTAAAGGCCAGAGGACAAAATGGCCACCATGATAGTCCTGAGTGTGAACCAGGTCCATTTTTTGTGAAGTTGTGGTTGGTATCTCATGCTGGCTCCATGGAAAAGGACTTTTAATACTGTTGGAGCTAAAATGAAATGTGATGCAAGCATTTTTTATTTTGTGATTTTGCTGATACAAACAAGTTACACATTCACTCCAGTTTTGCAGGAATGCTGAATTTAGGGACATAGTTTTGCTTCCGCATGACCACATAAAGGTAGTAATGAAATAAAATGTTTTTAATAATTGAGGGATGCCATTCTTTAAATGTGTCACTGAAACAGGATAAACAAAATATTTGAGAATAAAATGATGCATGCAAAGTACTGGATGCTCATATTTTCCTTGATCTAATTTTACTGTTTTCCCTGTTATGTGATAACGGAATAACAAAAATTGATACAGGCATGTGCCTGTAATCCCAACACTCTGAGAGACTGAGGCAGGAAGATTATAAATTTGTGTCCAGTCTGGAAAATTTAGCAACTTAACAAGACTCTATCTCAAAATAAAAAATAAAAGAGGACTGGGAGTATAGCTTAGAGTGAAGGCCATGGATTCAATCCTCAGTACCATACATATACTAGTTGGTACAGAAAGTAATAACATAACACAGGATGAAAAAGCAAGAGTCAAATGAGGATATTTTGTTGGTGAGACTCTAAATTCAATTTTTTTTAAGGCATTTGGGTTAATAAAATTAGCAGTCATGTGTTGACAACCATGAGGGAGAACTATGTCCAGGACAAGGTGGTTATGCATCAGTTAATCCAGCCCATGTGTACTTGAGGTGGCCGCTTGTGTGTGCACAGCCTAGGTGGGCTCGGGAGGTGCACAAGCACATGCAGAGTGCACGCCTGTGAAATGCAGCTTGAGCAGAGGAAACTCAAGCAAAGGACCCTTGAGTCAGGCGGTCAGTGCTACATTAGGATTTTCTGTGTCAAAAGCCCATAGGGTTTGGAAAATGGTGTCCAGGCCCTACCGTAGACCAGTTAAACCAGAATCACTTGACTTGGGGATCAGGTTTGGAAGTTCCCTGTGGTGGTGGGGAGCTCTTATCTGTAGCTGGTATGTAGGACCAGCACCACTAGCTCACCCTGGTGCGGGTGGGGACAGGAGCCACATGCTGAGGGCAGGTGAACTCAGTCCAGCAAGAGCAGCTGAACCCAGCACTGGAGCCTCGTGCCCATCCTGAGGTCTGGCTCTCAGCAGGAGTGGCTCAGAGGGGCTTATCCTTCCTCACTTCAGGCCTCTTCGTTTCTTGAAGTGTTATCAAGCTTCCCAGTTTGAAGACAAATATGTAGCCCTCTGAAGGCTTCCCACTTAATAGACTACTCCCCGCCATGCAGCGCGTGTGCTTTGTAATTTCACTTAAGATGTTTGTTATATATATTGCAGCAATAGGAGTGGCAGAGATAGCGCGGAGACAGATAGAAGACCCGGCCAAAGGCTCCTCGGGTCCTCTCCCAGGATAGCGAGTTATCGCTTTGTTTTCAAATAATGCAGTTGGTAATAAGTTTTTGGATGTGTGTGAGCTGTAAATCGTTCTGAAAATTGAACCAAAGATACAATATCGTAAATCTCTTCCTTGGTGGTAGAATATTTATGGGGAGAGCAATCTAATCGGTTATGTGGCTATGCTGTCTGACATCTGACTGAGTGGGACCCTGTACTGAGGATCTATGGCCTATTAGGAAATTCCTCCAGGTGAGCATGTGTGTTAGAGGGCTGTGTTTAATGGGGATCATCAGATGGTTAAGAAAACCAGTCAGACACACTCAAGAAGGTATCGGGAATGGGCGAGGAGGTGTCGGCCACACTTAGGCAACCTCCCTCCTGACTGCTGTGCAACTTGGTTCCTTGGATCAGTGCTTGTTTACTGGGGAACTCAGACTCCTAAGGAAATGCACATTTCATCAGATTGATTTTGAAACTCATTATCACCTCTATAAATACCTCTGTGTGGAGACTAATGAGATAGAACCAGCAGAAGGAATGAACCCACAGGCTGCTGCCAGAGCCACAGGCAGTGTCTATGCCATCTTAACTTTTCTTTTGGATGACAATTATTTACAAGAAAACTATAATATCCATTTAATGATTTTTAGACTCTTCCTCCTTTCTTTAGAGAAAAACATTTTTCCTCCCAAGGAAGATCTGATTTGCAGCCACACGGGGGTGGATGGGGAAGTGGCCGGGCTCTGTCACTTGGCCTCTAGTGTCCTCCACTGCAGGGCCTGCAGCTGGCCCCACCCTTAGGAGGGCCCATCCCAGGTCCACAGCAGTGACCTGGCCCAGCACCCCAGGGAGCTGAGGTGGAAGGAGTCCCAAGGCAGGGAGCGGACTGGGCAGGGCTCTGAACCCCCTCCTCTGCTACTTGGTGAACCATGCCACAAATAGATGCAGAGGAGCAGCCGTGAGTGAAATGACCCATTTGTCAAGGCCACTGGATTGATTTCACCTTCTTAGGTTTTGGTGCAAGGTTCGCTTTCACCTTGATTATTCTATTTAAAGTCACAGCTTTCTTTCTGGTTGCCTGTACTTCTTAAAAATGTATATTTTTTCATACCACTCATTATCTCCTAAAACATAATAGTTATTTAGGTGGTTTTTTTTTTTTTTTTTTTAGATAGGGTCTTTCTCTGTGGTTGCGGCGGGCCATGGATGATCTTCTTCTTTTTCTTCTTCCTCTTCTTCTTCTTCTTCTTCTTCTTCTTCTTCTTCTTCTTCTTCTTCTTCTTCTTCTTCTTCTTTAAAAAACATTTTATTCTTTTACCACAGAACAAGATGGAATAAAGCCAATTGAGACAGTGTAGTAAAATTGGAACAGAACTTCACAGCAGGTTACCGGGATAACAGTAATAGGTACCATAGTATATCTCATTTTCTTCACAATAGTTGTTCCTTCAATCAGGTAGAGCAAAATTGAAGGAAATACTGAAATAAAAACAGAATATTGAATAGAACAATACCATTAATCAGAACAGAGCAACACAGTGGTAAAAATGTTTGCCTTCAAAGAGATGGTAGAAGGAAATCCCCCTTATTTGCTATATTGCATATAGTCAACCTTGCAAGAGATGCTCAGATCTCTGGCTTCCACTTGCTAACCGGGGGGAAGGTAGAGGGGTGAGGAGATGGATGTTTGAATTTCAGCCTGCAAGCCAGTAGGCTCACAGCCACTTACCAGGGTGGTGGGCTGGCTGCTTGGTTTCTGTGTGCCCTAAGTTCCAACATGACACAGATCTCAGGAGACATTGATGGTTCTTGCCCTGGGGTTGCCGTGGCTTGCCGGGCCACAGCCACTTACCAGGTCGGTGAGCTGGTTCTGGCCTTGGACTTTCAATGACCTACCTGCTTCAGCCTTCTGAGTGCTGGGATTACAGGTGTGTGCCACCAGGCCCAGCCTCATGTATTTATTTTTGTTTATTGTCTCACTTCTTTTCCACCTCTTGCAACCCTTCAGTGGGACAAGAATATTTTGTTTGTCTCTCTTTCACTGATGTGTGCCCAGTGTCTAGCACAGTAAGTACTCAGTACATTTTTATTGCACCCATGCATTTTTATAAAGACTGATTACAGACTAAAGAGATGGCCTCCAAATTATTCATGACCATCTCACTCATACTCTAGAATTATTTGTTTAATATTTTTGCTTCTGGAGAGGTGAATGAAGGCATTGTGGTACTAGTCCAAAGGTCCTAAATGCAGGGAGTCTATGAGCTCAGACTTAAGGCCAGAATGTAGCATTTTCCTTAAATATAAATGTAGGCCACAACCCTCAAACTTTGTCAGAAAAAAAAAACATATGTCACATTATTGGTTATATATATGTGTAAAATATTTTCACTTTTTACCAGCTGAAATTATTACATTGTCTCCAGACTTATTTATTTTTCAGTAATTTTTATTTTAAAGAGAATAAAACCAAGCAAAATAAAACAGAATAAAGCCAATCAAAACAAAACAGTGTGATACAGAACTTCAAAGCAAGATAATAGCAAATCAAAAAAGGTTACCATAATGCCTCTTCTTGTCTTCAAAATAGCTGCCCATAACTTCAGACACAGTAAAAATCAAACAAAATAGAACCAATAAAAACAAAATAATGAATGCAGTAAAGAACTTCAAAACAAGATAATAGTAAATCCAAAATGGCTCTAATGCAATAATAAAGAATCAGCCAGGCATGGTGGTGCCTGCCTGTAATCCTAGCATTTAGGAGGCTGAGGCAGGAGGATCATTGTGAGTTCAAGACCAGCCTGGGCTAAAAAGTGAACTCAAGGCCAGCCTGAACTGCATAGTGAGGCCCTGTCTCAAAAAGACAAAAAGACCCTCTCCAAAAATGGGCATCTGAGATAAACACACAGTTCTCAGAGGAAGATATACAAATGGCAAATAAATACATGAAGAAATGTTCACCATCACTGGTCATTTGAGAAATGCAAATTAAAACAACATTGAGATTCCACCTCACTCTGGAAAGAATAGCTGCCATCAAGAAATCAACTGATAACAAATGTTGGCGAGGCTGCGGGGGAAAAAGGAACACTGCTCCACTGTTGGTGGGAATGTAGATGGTGCAACCATTATGGAAATCCATATGGAGAATTCTCAGAAGACTAGGATTGGAAGCCCCATTCAATCCAGCCATTCCCCTCCTGGGTATTTTCCCAGAAGAACTGAAAAGTTCATATCACAGTGATATATGTGCACCCATGTTCGTAGCTGCACAATTTGTGATAGCTAAATCCTGGAAACAACCAAGATGCCCATCAACTGCAGAGTGGATGAAAAAGATATGGCATTTTTATACAATGGAATATTACTCAGCTATAAAAAGGATGATCTTGAGGCCTTCATAGGCAAATGGAGACAACTTGAGACTGTCCTCATTAGTGAAATAAATAATAATCATATTTATCAATATCATATTCTGTCTCTAGTGTAAAAAGTAAATAAGAACTACAAGTGTAATAAAATCAAAATGTGTAATTGCTATTGTAAAAAAGAGAGGGAAAGAAAGTGCTCTAAGGGATATAACTGCATGTATCTTTGAGTGTGTAAAATTGATGACCATTTTGCTGAATCTTTGTTGGATCTTTGAGCAGAACTGTTTGTAGTCTGACTGTTTGAATGTTCACTATGTACCCTTTAACTTTGTAACTTGAACAACTACATCCTGGATGACAGTATGTAATTTATAAACTACTGATTTCTTAGTGGGGCTTTTTCTCATTTTCCTTTTTTTCTTTCTTTTAGAATTCTGTATTGTTGCTACCCTTTTTTCTGTTTTGCATTTTTTTCTTCTCTTGAAATAAAAATTTAAAAATGTATAGTTGCTATTGTAAAAAATGAGGAAATAGGAAGCGCTATAAAAGATATAGCTGCATGTATGTTTGGGTGTGTGGGATTGATGACCATATTTCTAGGTTCTTGTTGGATTGTTGAACAGATCTATTTGCACTCTCACTGCTTGAGTGTCCACTTTGTGTGCTTTAATTTTGTAACTTGAAAAACTATTTCTAAAAGAACAATATGTAATTTATCAACTAGTGATTTCTTACTGTTTATCTTCTTTTCTTGAAATTCTGTAATATTTCTACCCTTTTTCTGTTTTTTTTTCTCTTTAAATAAAAAAAAGAAAAAAAAAGACAAAAAGAAAAAAAAATCACATTTCCTGTTTCCAATCAAGTTGGCCAACAAGAGAGAAAGAGAGGATAGGACTTTCCTCCCCGTGATGCAGGGGTCAGCAGAGGTTCCTTGCAGGAGGCCATAGTGCCTGCCAGCGCCCTCTCTCCATGGCTCTTCCAGGTCTTCTCTACTTTGAAGTGTTTCTCTCTTAGGAATAGCTTGATTTCTCTGTGAATTAAAATGCCACCAGTCCTTACTATCTACCAGTTGCTGTGCTGGGCCCTGGAGAACACAGAGATGGACGAGAGAAGTCCTTGTCATATTGAACCAAGTTAATAAAACTAGCACCACATGCTGGGTGCTTTTAGAAGTCCTTTCCCTGTAATACCATAATCCTTCTCATCTGTCGTTTTGCTTTATATCATTTCAGTTACCCATAATTAACTATGAATTGAAAGTAGTTGGTAAAATTCCAGAAATAAACCATCTATCAGTTTTATGTAACTTAAAACTTTATTAGTCATTTTGGAGAATTAGTACATATACATATAATTTCTTAATCATTTTTCATTGCTTTTACCTCCTTCCTGCTTCAAAAACTGCATCCCTATTTCCTGCCACCTCTCCTTCATTGAATAACTTTTATTACAGTATATTGACATAATTACTCTATTTTATCAGTCTTTGATCTCTTGCTGTGTCAATTTATAAATTAGACTATCCTATATATACATAGTATATATAGAGTTCGGTACCATATGTATCCTTGGGGGTCTTGGAATATGTCCCCCATGGTTAAGAAGGAGTTGCTTAACTCTCATACCTTGTGGTGTATTCTCCAAATAAGGGAAACAGAACCACAGAGCTGAATAACTTGCCTGAGGTCACACAGCCTGGAATTGGCAGAGCTGGGATTCTAATATAGGTGGACTGACCCCAAAGCTCACGCACCTCATCACACCAGATCTTGTCTCTTCCTAGTTCAGTGTCCTTTACAATAATTAGCACATAGCTAATGTATTATGGTGACAAATACTTGTGGGACTCAATTTGAGTAAACAGCCCTTTAGGAAAGGAAGGCAGCAATGAGATTATGGTTTCTGTAGCTTCAACACAATTTTCATTTTAGTAGCTTTCAAGTATTGTTGGGTTTTCCTTCTTATTGTATGATTCAAGTGTCTACCTACAGTGGCAGGGGTCAAGAAGCAGATTCTCTCCCCCACATAGTGGAACAAAATATCTGGTCATTCTTCCAGACCTTTGTCCCAAACCAAACTGACTTCTGACTCCAGGCAGGCAGCCTTGCTCAGGACATGGCACTGCTCAGGGGACAGTATGGTCCTCACAGCACAGGTCTAGTTACCCCAGACTAGTGCCCGAGTTGCAAATCATGAGTCAGATCCCGTGCAAGGGTTCACTACAACTGTGACTCCTTTGCCTGATGAATCATTCTGTTTGAAATATAATGTACTCAAAAAGCAGCAAAAACTGTAGTTAGAAATCACTATAATGGCTTAGATGGAAAGCTATCGCTAATTTAGAGCCCAATTAAAACTAGAAATCCAATTATTGCCAAATAACATAATTGAGAAAGTTACTTGAATTGCACATAAGTTGGTAATTAAAGAGGAAGCTTTAATAACAGAATTCATCTGAGCCATTACAAGAGGGGTTGAAGAGTTGAAACACCGGCTCTGGGTGGGTCACACCAGCAATGTCCCTGTGCTGTGGGTCCTGTGAACAGGGTGCTGGCGTGTGCGAGAGAAGGCAAATGCCGAGTCTGAGACCAGGATAAGGCAAATTTGTAAGTGCAGTGTCCTGTGTGGATTGTGAACCCTGAAAAATGAAACATTGTGAGCTGGTGGTGTTAGATACTTGAAATGGTGTAGAAGGCCAGGGGGTGATGTCAATGTCACATGTGCAAAGTCTCATTTGGACGTTGTGGTTAACTTCTCCACACTGATTCTATTCTGGCAATGGGGTGGCCAGGCTGCTGGGGCACGGGGAACTTCCAGCACCTCAGCTATTGGGGGTTCCCTTCCTTGAGGCAAGGTCTTCCTGCCAGCCAAGACTCCTGCTCTGTATTTCTCTTCCTATCCATGGCCGGCAGAGGGCGCTAGCAACATCTCTGACTGCATCCCACACTGGTGACTCATGTTATAACAGAGCCATTCAAGTACTGGAAAACCTTATTGAAACAGAGCAGTATATATATATATATATATATATATATATATATATATATATATATATATATATATATATATATATATATATATATATATATATATATTGCTATATATATATTAGAGAGTGTATCTCACTGTGTTGCCCAGTCTGGCCTTGAACCCTTGTGCTTAAGTGATCTTCTTGCCTCAGCTTCCTGAGTAGCTGACAACAGGTGCAAGCCACTGAGCCTGGCTAGGGCTGTGGTCCTTAGACTGTATCATTAGTTCCACCTGGAGGGCTTGTTCAATCCAATGGTGTGCCCTGAGCGTCTGCGTTTCTAATTGGTTTCCAGGCTGTGCTGCTTGCAGGTCTGGGGACACATTTTGAGAACTACTGCCATAGGGTTGATGTGTCCACCAGTTCTCAAGGGCGGAGCTGGAGCTCATGTGATGTTTCTGAGGCCTGATATCCATGTCAACACCAAGAACACGGTCACACGGGGGCGCGGCGCGGTCAGATTGTGACACGTATCAACACCAGCGTAGGAACTTTGGCATAAGTTACTTTAGACACAGATGTGGAGTTGTTGCTTTTTTTTCTGGCTTACTGTATGACCTTGGGAAAGTGGTGTGTTGTCTCGGAGCCCTAGAGCAAAAGCATCTGTGTGGTTGATGGTAACCATTACTTGCTATCAGCCCCCTGACACATGCCTGTCCTGTGTGAGGGCCACACTGCATAAGGCTCTTCATTCTTACAACAATCCTGGTGTGGACATCGTCTTCTGATGAAGAAACATTGGTTCGGAAAAGGGTGCACGTCATTCTAGACTGCACAGCAATGGGCAGCTGAGGGAGTGGGTCTTCAGACCCAGAGAATCTCTGTGCACTGGTGCTGTTTCTACTCTCCTGTGCCCCATGGCTTGCTTCTCCCCTCTGGGCTGAGAGCAGGTGGCAGCTCAGCCACATAAGCGGGTGCTAGTGGGGGAGGGGCTGAGTAACACCTGTAAAACCCCTGAAGCCAAGCATGGAGACTAGATCTTGGGCCAGATCCCTGTTTAACCTCATCTAATACCTGTTGTCCACAAAAATCAGGTGAAGTCTATTTCTTTCATCACCACCAATTTCATGAACAGCAAGAGGTCCTTGGGCTGCTACTGTTAACTGTCCATCCCAGGACCTGCACGTGGGCAAACTGATCAATGAAAGGAACAACCTAATGATCCTTGGACTAATGATCTTTGTTGTAATTTGCAGAACTAAAAAACATCTGCTGACCAGGATCAGATGTGCATCATTTGGTCACCAACCTCTACCTGTGAGAAGACTCAGAGTTCTGTGGTCGCCCTCTCCCACATATACTGGTTCTAAATCAGGCTCCTGGCCAGATAGCTCTTCATCTTCCCATTGGCTAGTGCAGCAGAGGGATGTTCTTTCTCTGCCCTGCTTTGATTTTGGTATTGGCTTCAGTCCTGGGGTGAGCAGAGTGGGCTTTTGCACGGGAACTCTCTCACAGAAATGGATTCCTACCTCACAGCTTGCCGAGCTTAGTCTTACTCTTCTATCCAGTTGCTCAATATCCTTCCTATCCACCCTCCCTCCCTTCCAATCAGCAGCTCACTGCTTGTGTTTTTATTCTTCACAGCTCCGCTTTGATCTGTCACCCATTTGACTTTCCTGCCTTACTCTGATTTGCTGTCCTGTGAAGGAAGCTCCTTACCTATAGAACCTTTCCATCCTATTATTTCCCCTTCACATGCTATCTCCTACACACCAGCTCCAGATCTTCATTTGCTTGTTCAGAAAATGTTCATGGCTTTGTGTTGCCTATGGAATAAAGAAAAAAATTTAAAAACTTTAAAATGTGCATATTTATGGCTAGTGGTGGTTGTATTTACTAACTGAAAACAAACAAAACATCATATCCAACCTTTATTCTGTTTGACCCTCTGGAATATGAAGCTACATGTGTCAGCGATGCCACCTGGGATGGAGGTGAGCTGTTTTCCTCCCACAGGGAATAGCTGAAGCTAACCTGATCAATTTGTCTTTGTTAGTTCAAGTCCCTCTATGAGAGGAAAGTTCTAGCCTGTAGAGATTTTTATGAAGCATTTCAGTGTCATGGGAGTGTCATGCAGTCATGGACGCAAGTCTAGCGTTTGTGATTGGTTTGTTGTCTAGCACTGGGGTTGATGGTATGAGTGCTACACCCACCCAGGGGTGGAGCCAGCGTACAGCTTGAAGGCCGGGAAGAAGGCATGGCTTCTCTCTCCTGCGGGTTTGTGCTTGCTGTGAATGGTTGGCCCTCAGCCATTCCACCCTGCCTTGGAGCCAACTGAGTATGGACTGAAACCTCCAAAAAACTGTAAGAAGTAAACCTTTCCTTTCTTCATTGTGGGCATCAGGTATTTTGTCTCAACGATGAGAGAAAAGTAACCAAGGCAGGGGGAAGGAGTGTGTCAGTGAAATACTTGCGTGGTGCATTGTTATTGCCATTTTTCACAGAGAGTACAAGAACTCATCGTTGCTTTCTTGCCTTCATTGTGGAGGGAATGACTCATCCTTGCCTCAATCCTGCTTTCATTTGACTTTGATATACTCACTTAAACTTCTTCTTCTTTTTTTTTTATAAGACTGGATGTGAGTTGGAATTAATACCTGAAGTTTCTTTAGTTGGTCTTTCTTCAAACTTCTCAGTGGAGAAGCACTATGGAAACCAAAAGTGTTCTTGTTCAGAGCCTCCCAAGATCAGGGGTGTCCACTCAGACTTTGGTGGGTGTCCATGCTGGCTAAGGGCCCCTCCAGGAAGCAGAGAGAAACAGTTGCTGCTACTGTTCAAAGATTAAATTTAAACTACTATTGCCATGAAAATCTGTCAGCAGTGTGAATCATTTCAATTGGTTAACAATAAAAAGGGTCTGCTTGGGAAGCATCCTCCTTTAGATCCTAGAATTTCACTCTAGGGCCCAAGTGGGAGGAGTTGGGGAGTGAGGAGAAAGAACAATAAACCAGGATGAAAAATCACAAATTTGAATAGTCTTGTGCTCAGAAACAGTAGTTGAGATAGACATGGTGACACATGTAACCCTAAAACTCTGGGAGGCTGAAGCGGGAGGATCACAGCCTTGAGTCCAGCCTGGGCAACTTAGCAAGACCCTGTTTCTAAATTAAAAATGACCTGGGGATGTAGCTCATTGTGAAGGCCCTGGGTTCAATCTCCAGTACTGCAAAAACAAAACAAACAAGGAAACATATATATGCTTAAAAAACAGAATTTTCTGGAGGTTCAGAGTATATTCCAGGTTCCGCCAGACTCTTTAGTACCAAGGACCCTTTTAGTAATTAACAACTCTCTCATATACTCATGTATTAAAATAATTTGTCTACAAAATGACTTTATTAAGTAACTGATATTTTTATGAATCATTATCACCAGTACATCATCAATCATAGAGTCTAATGAATGAAGATTGATAGAATTGTGGCCCAAGAAACTAACTTTAGTTGTTGCAGGCTGGTGCAGATGTATCATTTGATTTTTATTGGACTTTGAGAAAAATAAAAATATTTAAGGGTCTCCATTTCCACACTCCCCAGTTACTAGGTGTCTAGGAAGTCCTGGAATTTATCCTCAATTATTTTGTGATTCTAGATAGTAAATATTCCAAAATATTTAAGAAGAGTTAAGTGTTCCATTTTGTATGTTGCACAGTTATATGACAGACTTTGGCTGATTGCTAGTCAAAGATGACCTGAAGATGTTGAATTATGAGCACTTAAAACTAATCTGTGTTGACTTGTCAGGAGGAATTTACATTTCATTTCTTGAAATGGAGTAAAGAAATGAAATAAAGTCTAATTCCAGCGTGTAAATTAGGGAAATCAACATTTTCCCTTTTGGTCCTGAATAAACTGCTTCCTATTTGATGTGCTCAAGAATACAGTCTTCTCTCTTATATGCCTTGTGAAATAATTACCCTGGTGGAAATCAGAAACATGCAATGTAATATATTAGTTTTACTCAATGATTCTTGAGAGGTGATACCTCAATTAACAAATCCTCAGGGAAAGAGGCAGTGTTGCAAAAAGAATACGCTTCAATCTCCTTCATAAATCAAGCCAGGCCGAACTGCCTGCGGGCATTGGTGAGACAAAGTCTTCTGAGCAGAATGCCTCATAGCCCTGCCCAGATGGCAGCAAATAGAGCCACCGCTGGGCAAACACGTAAAATATTTCCAATTTTTTTTTCCATTTTCCAGTTTCTGTTATTTTTTAATGGACCACCTTTCCTTCCCACAGAAGGAATCTCATATCCTTTCTCCCCTTTTTGTAGTAGAAATGAGTTTCATATCAGTCATATTTGTTGATTAATATACAGAATGTTAATTTAATGGGCGTGAATTTTAACTGATGTGGCAAATCAACTCAACCTTTGAATTCCAGTCTTTTACAAGCTTTGAGAATTGTTGGAGGAAGCCAGCTCAGTTCCTGGCAGGCAAATAAACTCTCGTTGACTGAATATGAGGTTTAGTTCCCTCCCACTTGAAAGAATCCTAGCCACTGGAGTCAGAGGCAGGATAGGGAGGTGGGAGAGGCTTGAGGAGTAGGTGGACTGATAATCTACAGTGTGAATAAGCCTGATTTGATTCTTCTAGGGTGGTATCCACTGAGGTCATTAGGAATGAGTGAGTTTCTTTACCCATCTTGTGTTTTAACGTCTTGGAGAAAGGTAGGGGAGAGGTATGGATTGTGGCTGGAATCTCTTAGCAACTCTTTTTACAGTTATTTTTGTCTCAGCATAATAGTTTGCTATGGTAAAACAGCAAGGGTAAAAATAGTCAGGAGTAAAATGTCAATGAGAAGCCTCTTGTTAAAAAGTGAGAAATTCATGGCCTCATATCCTGTGGATGGGAATGTGGTCTGGCAATTCTTTAGAGTTGGAGTTACCAGCAGTTCTACTCTATTGACCTGAGAGAACTGAAAACACAGATAAAAATTGTACTTAGATGCCCATAGCAACATTATTCATAATAGCCAAAAAGTAGGAAGTGCCTAAATGTCCATCACCTGATAAATAAATAAAATATTTCCTATCTATGCACTTGGTTATTGTACTTTGCATTCATATAATGTTATATTATTAATAATAAAAGGGACTGCTCTTATAGTTATCTATACTACAACATGGATAAACCTTGAAAATTTATACTGAGACAAATCAGCTATAAAAGGCCACATTATATGACTTTGTTGAAATGAAGTGCCCAGAGTTGGCAGATGCATAGAGACTGAAGGTACATTAGTGACTGGCAAGGCCCAGACAAGGGAGGAAGGGGAGTGACTGATATGGGTTTCTGGTTTCCATTTGGGGGTGGCAGTGTTCTGGAATTAGATCCTGGTGATGCTTGCACGACTTTTTGAACATACTAAAAAAAAAAAAATCAAGCACTTTAAAAGGACTATTTTATGGTATTCAAATTGTGTCCTAAAACCAATTATTAGGAATTCCAAGATGGTGAGGATCAGGCGTTGAAGTGAGCCTATTGGCTGTCTGGGTTGGGCCCCTTGGCATCCATACAGGTGTTGGTCAGGGTACCCAGCCTGCCTGCAGTTCTCTCACACCTTCCTCCTCCTCCCCTTCCCTCTCCTCCCCCTCCCCTTCCTTTTTCTTCTCCTTCTCCTCTTCCTCCTCTTTCTATCTATTTGAGACAGGGTTTCCCTATGCAATTCAGACTGGCCTTGGACCCACTTTGTACCCCAGGCTGGCCTGAAAGTCATGGTCATCCTCCTGCCTCAACCTCACCAGTTCTGGGATTACAGGCCACCACACCCAGCCCCCTCTCTCTTCTAACCCACGCTGGGTCTTTTCTCCCATGCTTACTGCTGTGTTGTCCATGGTATGTAAAGTGATGGAGGACTGAGTGCCTAATCAGGTTTGCCAGGGACTTGAGAGTGGTAGGATTATGGAAAAGCCTGGGAAAATCACTGTACATAAGCAGTGTTTTACACTGTCGTTTCACCTATGGGGAATCCAGAAGTGCTCCTCTAGGCCTCTACTTTTTGCTAGTGATGATGACTGTGTAGCCTCACAGCAGTGGGCCTGGCCCTTCAAGTCACCACGTGCTGGGGTGGAGTCTCAGGCCCTTCCCATGCCTATTGAGTCAGAACTTGCATTAGAACAAGATTCCTGCATGAGCGACCTGTACTTTCAAGCTCTACTGCTGTATGTAGGACAGCTGGGCTCAGCTGCTGGTGATCTGAGCTCTGGTCTTGAGTTTGTTGTTAGTGGTTGCATCCACTCATACAAGTGTCTCAGCCTCTCCAGGCCTCAGCATCTTTGCTAGTTAAGCACAGAATCTGGATCTTCCTAGGTAGCGAGCAGTGACACACAAATATATCTGGATGTGAACAACCCAGATCATCCAACTCCTAAATGAGGCAGCTCCTCCTTGATCATTTCCCAGGCTGGTAACTTTAATCAAGTGACTGTTGGTTGTCTCATGAGTGGTTACAGAGGACAGAAAGATAAATAGCTTTTATAAAATGCCTGACTGAAGGAAGACCCTCATTACATGCATGAATTAGGGGGGACTATTAGAATTTTAAGCTTCTGATTCAGTGTGCCCATGGAATGGGTCATCATTAAAGAGTTGGACAACATATGGATATCGTTTTGTATGGTGTTGAAGAGAAATAGAGTCTTAGCATTGGGTGGGATAACGTATATAAGTCTAGATTTTTTCTTACATTTAGACGTTTTCAGCTTGGAAGTTTCCTAAAAATGTAGTCTATGTTTACCTAGCATGCAGATCTTATGTCTTAAGATAGAGCCATCAGTTACAAAGAAAAATATCAGGGAAAAACATCTGCAAACAGAATGGATCAATATGGTTTCCATGGTTATGCAAACCATGCTTTGATCTTGAGGAAGAAGAGTGACAGTATAGTAGTTGAGAGCTCAGGTTTTCTTTGCATACTGGGATTTTATCAGTTAACACAGTGACAGTTCTGAGTCTCCAAGGTCTTTGTGGGGT
Organism: Hydrochoerus hydrochaeris; assembly: GCA_004027455.1. NCBI lineage: Eukaryota > Metazoa > Chordata > Mammalia > Rodentia > Hydrochaeridae > Hydrochoerus > Hydrochoerus hydrochaeris. The sequence goes on along the minus strand of PVLA01002111.1, from coordinate 23,033 downwards.
ATTTTTGTTGTTCTTTGGTCCCAGAACTCCATCAGATTTACATGTTGGAGATATAATTAGCCATAGTCTGATTGCAAAGAATCAGCCACAATTTAAAAATATGAATTAACATAAAATGGTAAGCATTAAAAGTTAATGTTAACTTGATGTTCATTTATTTTTGCATCCAAATGAGCCTTATTAAGTTACTTAGTCCATCTAAACATCAGGATTTCTTTCTGCTATGCTAACTTGTAATAACAATTGCTTACATACTAAACTCTGGTAATAATTTTTGAAAAGCTCAGGTCCTCTGCTGTGGATCAATTTCCAGTTTCTTTTGTGACCTGGCTTGAACTGGCACCTCTCCAGTTTGGCATGTTAAGGCAGAGAATATTTTGTAAAATACTCTTCAGCGGAAATCATATTTCTGCTATCAGCACCCCATGGCTCTCTTCACTGTCAGTATAATCAATATCTTTGGGCCGAGGGGTGGAATGTAGATAGGATGGAGCATATGGAAATGTAGCAGGCCTGTGAGATGTGGGCTGATATAAGCAAATCAAGCCAATTGGTTTAGAATTACGATGGTTGGTGTCCTAATGCATATTCAGAGAGGGCTGAAAAAATGTATGAAATTTAATTGTACCATAAAGCTGTCACCAGAAAATATATACTGAATATCAAGCAGGGTAACACTTCTGGAGAGTTAATCTGTGAAAGTTAAAAAATATTTAAAGAATATTACAGTGGAGTAAGTAATAGGAGGAAATAGGTGGTGCTAGGGAACAGCTTTTGGAGTAAGAAAAGAACTGCATAAACTCTAACTTAATGGGTGAAAGATATTTGCTATCTCTTTTGGCACTAGCAATTTCCCTACTAAATAAGAAAAACTGGGAAAAAGAGTTTAAAAGTGAGACTATTTTAACAATTCCTATTCCCGAGGTGTAAGAAAATGTTTCAACCATATTTAGAGAACCATTCCTGTCATATTACATGCACTAATATCAGTGAATGGAGCTTTGTCCCTTTACATTGAATATCAGTCTGAAAATTGATAAGCCTGTCTGAAAATACTTGATCCTTTACCTAACACACGTTGTTTCTACAACTTTAATGTGCATGAGCCTATGAATCATCTGAGGATTTTTTTAAAATGGCCTTTTTTTTTGGTACTGGGGCTTGAACCTAGGGTCTCACACATGCTAGGTAGGTTCTTTGCCGTTGAACTATATCCTCAATCCTTTATTATTATTATTATTTTAAATTTTGAGACAGGGTCTCACTGAGTTGTCTAGACTGGTCTAAAACTTGTGATCTAGCTTCAGCTTGCTGCATAGCTGGAATTATAGGTGTGCATCATTGCACCAGGCTCTTTAAATTGATGTAAAACCCACATAGTATAAAATCACTTGCCATCTTAATGAACACAATTCAGTGACATTTAATGTATTTATAATGTGGTGCAACTATTACCTTGATCTGGTTCCATCATCAAAGAGCCTCCAAGCCCGCTTACTGTCTAGCCCTTCCTGGAGATAGTTTACCAAGACTTGATGCAGATGATGACTTCAGGATTCATGTACACAACAAAGACATCAGGATAACTAGGGAAGCCCTTGTGACTAGGAATGCATGCAATCTTAAGCATATAAACTAGAAGATAAAATTACTTGAAAAAAATCAGCACGTAGAGGGGAGCTTTACAAAGCAGAGCTATTAAAGAAATTCTAATTTTCTAATAAAAACAAAAAGGTAAAAAAGGAGATTTCCACTTCTGATCAGACATTAGAACCATTTTCTCATTTTTAATTTTTAAGCCACTCCTGGCCGTCTTATGTGAGCCTCCTCACATTTCCACGGCTGTAAAGCTGTATGTGAAAATGTCAAGTGCTTTTTAAGAATGGATTTTACACTTGCCATTTTCAAGTGCAGTGGATTTATACTTCAAAAGTCAGACACGACTTCATAATTGCATTGTGCCTGATCTTTTCAAGTGCGAGACACTGGAACTCAGAGTCAAGGACAAGTTCAGAGCTAGACTGAGTTTTTAGAATCCATCTTGAATTCAAGCCCTTAAAGTGTCGAACAAATGACTTATGTAGGTGAAATGCAGGAAAGGAAGAACTACATTTGCATTTGAACCCTAGTTGGAGGTTCTTAGGGTTAATTTGCCTGGATTATTATTTTTTTGGCTTGGGTTATTTTTGATACTTAAAAAGTCATGAACTAGATGACCTAGGATTTATAACATAACTACATTTGACTGGCAGAGCCTGAGGGAAATTTCTCAAGCCTTTAAAGATTTTCTCAAGTTTTCATACATTAAAGATAAAGGTAGACTAGAGGCTGCCATTGTGAAAAGCTTAAGGCCAAACCCAAGGTTAACCCCGAATAAGATCCAGAAAAGTAGTTGACTAATCAAACCATTGCACTATTCAGTGGATAGACATGTACTTGCATCTAAGCTTTCACTTTTGAAAGAATGCAACATACCTATTCCTTATTTTAGGAAACAAATTTTTAAAAGGACTAAATCAGAAAGCTAAATGCATGTTTTTATCTGGCTCACTAAAAAGCTGTTGGTTAAATGTTTTAGCAAAGTTTGTGCTTTGCGGTGATTTGGGTATTTGATTTTGTATTTGCCTCATATATTAGAAGCAACAACAACAACAACAGATTGTGCTTATATCCTTCAAAAGCAAAGTTATGGGTGAAGTATGAAAATATTCATAGATGTGCCTTAAGGACAGAACTTTCTCAGGACAGTGTGTATCTTTGTACAATCTGAAATTGCTGCAGTTAGTTACTTAAACCCCGTAAACGATGTTTGGCTCTGGAAGCAACAGTAGGAGAAAGAAGCCCAAAGCAGAAAATCTTTCCACGAATTTGAGAGTAATTTCACCAGTGTACTGTCTCCTTTCTCCTCTTAATGCTCCCTGGAAGGAGTTAACCAGACTGCAAGGTGTGAGAGGGTACAGTACTCCACCGGATTCTCCTTGCTTCTGATGCCAACTGCAGGTTCAGGAAGTTTACCCAAACATCTTCCAGTTCCATAGTTCACTAGAAAGTCTCCCAGAAAACACCGTAACTGGCAATATCCGAGGTTATGGTTTATTACAGGGAAAGCATACAGCTAAAGGAAGAGGCCTATCTGGCATAGTGTGGGATTCCAAATGTGAAAGTTTTTATGGTTCTCAGGACTTGCTGCCTTCTTAGCATCCATATGTGACAACATATAAGGCATATGGTCAGCTGGGGAGGCTCGTATGAGCTTTGGTGTCCAGAGATTTTATTCTGACTTCATTACATAGACGTGATTAATAGATTGCTGATTGACTGACATCAGCCCACAGGTCAGACCCCCTAAGTCACAGGATTGGTCTTTTTGGGGTGATCAGCTCCCTACCTACGATGGTCAAATGTGGCTGGCCCCAACCCTATTCAAAGATGCTATTATCAGGTGTGATATAGATTACTTTCCAGAAGCTGAGATCAAAAAGCAGCTCTTTCTCTGAGTAAAACATGTTTTACTACACTCTTCCATTTTAAAATGAGAATATAGATTTTTAAAGACCTAGTATTATTAAAAGATTGCCAGTATTTGGGTCTATTGCTCTCTTACATCTCCATAAGCTCTTTAGTTTACATTCGAAATTAATAAGTGAATAGAGAAGACTTAAGGCTCTTCTGTTCCTCACTAAGCCCCTCATTCATATACCAAAGACAAAGAGTTCTGTCTATTTCTTTAGAGAAGAGTAAGACTTTTTGCCCTACGCAGACACTTTCAAAGACCACTGGGATCACTGGTGTCAAAACACAGTGATCATCTAGTACCCTAAATCCACTAGGATTGCAAGTTCTACTGAAACCACGAATCAGTTTTTTTTTATCCTTTTCCATCACTTATAACTTTCTGAGACTACTTTTGTTTTTGAAATAATACATGCTTATAACAAAAATTTCAGATACATAATAAAGGAAAGTAAAAAGAGGAAAAAAACTCATTAGACATTTCACTACCCAGTGATAACCATATGAATAGTTTTATTTCCTTGCAAATTTTAACAGTCTGGAATTATGGTTTTCATTTGCTTTCTTGTTTGTCATCTTCTTTGGACCATTAAATTTATGATAGCAGGGACCAAATCTCTCTTTTTTAAGCCAAATCTCTCTTTTTTAAGTAACTAGTTGTAGCATAGTGTGTGACCCGATCCAAGAGATTTGCTTAATGAATGATTGGTGAACATGTATTGAATAATACTGTGTGTGTGTGTGTATAATGCTATATATAGGTTCACAGTGTTGCTGTGTACAAAAGAAAAAAAAAAGAGAGGACATAGCTTTAATGCCAAATAAAAGGCAATAGTCAAGTATAGTAAGATATACAAATGAAATCTAAAGTAATTGTGTGGCTCAGATATTTAAAATATTTGAAAATACTTGAAATAGAAAATGTCTTGTTTAATACACAGAATTTAAATAAAACAAGATGAATATCAATTATATATATATATATATATATATATATATATATATATATATAATGTAAGATCCAGGAATTCATAGCTTTTTATGTTTTATTTCACTTGTCCAGAACAGGGCTCAGAAAACTAATGGGTAGGAGTCAAATCCATTCAGGAGCCCACTTTTTGCAAATACAGTTTTGTTGAAACACAGCTTTTCATACTACAGTGGTGGGATTGTGCAGGGGCTCAAGGACCTTATGGCCTGCAAAACCTGAAATGTTTGTTATGTGGACCTTTATAGAAAAAATTTGCTGTGAGATAATCTCTTACCTAGTCAGTCCTTGATAAATATTTGTGGCACAGATACATTTTTTGAGCCAGGTAACCTTTGTTGCTATACCTTTTTAAAAATTAGTATGTATTTGTGATATGTCATGTGAACTGGTACAAATACATATTGCATTTTATTTTATTTTATTTTTTTGAGTCAGTCTTACTATGTAGTTCAGGCTGGCCTGAACTCACTTTGAAGTCCCACTTAGTCTTGAACTCATAGCAATATCCTGCTTCAGCCTCCTGAGTATTGAAACTGCAGGTTGCATCACCACACCTAGCTTTCTTGATACTTTTTATTTACCTTTTCCTTCCCTTTGCTTCAGTCTCTCTACCATCCCCAGATCCCATTTCCACATAGTTTATATCCTGGTTAAATTTTATTTAAATTCTATGTATTATACAAGATGTTTTCTATTTCAAGTACTTTCAAATATTTTAAATATCTGAGCCACACAATTACTTTGGATTTCATTTGCATATCTTACTATATTTGACCGTTGCCTTTTTATTTGGCATTAAAGCTATGTTCTCTTTTTTTTTTCTTTTGTACACAGCAACACTGTGAACCTGCATCTATTTCTCTGTGCCTCTACATTAGGATAAATTTATAGGAATTTCTAGGTCATAGGACATTCATATTTTTGTTTTGTATTTGGCAGATTGTTTCCCAAAACGGTGTCCAATTCCCCATAATTGCACTGACACTTGACATTAAGAGCAAGATTTTTATTCAGGCAAGATATAAATCACGAAAAAAAAATAAACCAGATGACAATCAGATTACTCCTAACTTTCTTTTGGTAATAAAACCGACTTGTTCCGCCACAATGATGGAAGATATAAATGGTTTTCACTTGCCAAATTAAAAGCGTGGTAGTGCCCTTGATTACATTTACATTTACCACTAATCCCTGGAGCTGAACACAGGGGGAAAATCATTATGATAACGAAGGCAGCTATTTTTAAACAAATGTATGCATGTACATTTTGGAATAGAAATGTTTATGTTCTTTAGAAAGTGAAAAATGCTTCCACATAATTCATTTGTGTGTGGCAAAATGTAATAGCCACAATAAACTATAGCTAAATTTTCTAAAGGGGCTCACTTTGCCTTTAGAAAAGAAAGAGGTGGCGGTGTAATTTCTGGATTCCTGGATGGCAGGCTTCACAGTGTGGACCAACAGTGATATATTTGGAAATTATTCTGATTCAAGAGTTCACAAAACCAGAGCCAAGATGCCTGCTGCAGTCCTGCTTCTCCTCAGGAAGGGCTTTTGCTCGTTTGTCTTTTTGGAGGTGTTTAAAATGCCTCCCTACAGGGGTGGTGGAGCCATTCTGTCCTCACGCTCTTTTTTGAGAAGCCAGCTGGAAATTGAGATGGCGCTCCATTAGCAGTGCCCTGAGAGGGCAGGGAGGGTTAAATTCCTAGACCTGCATACTAAGCTTCTTATGTCTTAAATCTGTCAAGAAGATTACTGCCCTGCCCTTTGATGAAATGCAGAAGAGAGCAGGTAGAGTAGTAAAATTTCAGAACTCTTAGTCACAGATAAAGCTACGTATTCCAAAAGAAGAAAAACTTGCCAGTGTACTGAGCTGAGGAAATGGATAGCTTCATTGCGCAGCCAGTGGTGCTCTTTTCCTCCTGCTTAATGACTTAAAGCTGCAGATGCAAATAGCCAAATGCCATGTAATGGAATTTAGGTAATGGTGAAGCAGGTAGGGGACCGTGAAGAAGTGGGGGAAAGGGACACATAGTGCCTCACTGTGTGGCCACAGTACATGGCTCTGGGGCACCCAGCTATTCTGCGTTTGACTGGATTGATGTTTCAAAAAATGAAATGGAAGATTGGAAATTAGCTGGTGAATAAAGCAATGAAGAAATATAAACAAGTCTTTTTTTTTAAGAGCTAGCATGCTTTTTGAACCATTATCACAGTGCTGAACTATTCTCCTCTTCACAGATTTTAATCCCTTCATGTTTGTTTTGCCATACTAGGGAAGGAAGCCACAGTCTTTGCATTTACACTGAGCTACATCTGCAGCTCTATACCCTCTTTTGTGCAGGGATACTTTTTACTAATGTATATTAGTTACACAGAATAATGAGTTTCAGCATAATATTTTCATACATGCATGTAATATTCATTTTGCATATCACAAATTTTTTAATTTAAAGAGAAAAAAACCAGAAAAAGGTAGAAATATTACAGAATTTCAAGAAAAGAAGATAAACAGTAAGAAATCACTAGTTGATAAATTACATATTGTTCTTTTAGAAATAGTTTTTCAAGTTACAAAATTAAAGCACACAAAGTGGACACTCAAGCAGTGAGAGTGCAAACAGATCTGTTCAACAATCCAACAAGAACCTAGAAATATGGTTATCAATCCTACACACCAAAACATACATACAGCTATATCTTTTATAGCACTTCCTATTTCCTCTTTTTTTACAATAGCAATTATACATTTTAAAATTTTTATTTCAAGAGAAGAAAAAAAGCAAAACAGAAAAAAGGGTAGCAACAATGCAGAATTCTAAAAGAAAGAAAGAAAAAGAAAGAAAAAAAAAACGGAAAATGACAAAAAGCCCCACTAAGAAATCAGTAATTTATAAATTACATACTGTTATCCTGGATGTAGTTGTTCAAGCTACAAAGTTAAAGGGTACATAGTGAACATTCAAACAGTCAGACTACAAACAGTTCTTCTCAAAGATCCAACAAAGATTCATCAATGTGGTAATCTATTTTACGCACTCAAACATACATGCAGTTATATCCCTTAGAGCACTTTCTTTTCCTCTTTTTTACAATAGCAATTACACATTTTGGTTTTATTACACTTGTAGTTCTTATTTACTTTTTACACTAGAGACAGAATATGATATTTATAAATATGATTCTTATTTATTTCACTAATGAGGACAGTCTCAAGTTGTCTCCATTTACCTATGAAGGCCTCAAGATCATCCTTTTTATAGCTGAGTAATATTCCATTGTATAAAAATGCCACATCTTTTTCATCCACTCTGTAGTTGATGGGCATCTTGGTTGTTTCCAGGATTTAGCTATCACAAATTGTGCAACTGTGAACATGGATGCACATATATCACTGTGATATGAACTTTTCAGTTCTTCTGGGAAAATACCCAGGAGGGGAATGGCTAGATTGAATGGGGCTTCCAATCCTAGTCTTCTGAGAATTCTCCATATGGATTTCCATAATGGTTGCACCAGTCTACATTCCCACCAACAGTGGAGCAGTGTTCCTTTTTCCCTGCAGCCTCACCAACATTTGTTATCAGTTGATTTCTTGATGGCAGCTATGCTTTCCGGAGTGAGGTGGAATCTCAGTGTTGTTTTAATTTGCATTTCTCCATATCCCAAATTTTTATTTTGTTTTGGAGCATTTCTGGGTCACTAAGCTCCCCAGACTGGGCTCAGATTTGCAATCCTCCTACCTCAGGTTTGGTCCAGATTGCTGGGATTACAAATGTATCCTACCAAGCTTAGAAGTGCTCTTTTTTTATGAGACAAAAGTCTCAGATACTTTGATAGAGCAATCATCTTCTTGGAAAAATACAGGTGATATACGGAAAAGACCATTTTCTTTGTTTTGGCTTCCCAGCCAAGTGACTTTTCTTAGTTTCCCGGGAGATATTTCAACTAACTCATATGTTAAGAAAGGAGAAAATAATGATTCAAAAGATAAAATGGACTCCACCTGTATGGGTCACCTTCTGAATTTGAGGGACAATTGTCATTACTCCTGAGCAGCGTACTTGGAGATTTGGCACTGTAGAACACCTTCATTTCAGTTTTATTTGTGGCTGTCTATGCACTAGAACAGGAAAAAGAATTTAGCAGTCATCTGGAAATGTTGTCCATGGAGGTAAAGAATATATTGATACACATCTGGCAGGTGCACCACTGTATACAAAACCCAGATTAGCTGGATAATTGCCATCTTTGTTTCTAGCTTCCTCTCAGTTTCTTTTACAAATTACAATTGACAAGTGGAACTTGACTAGAAAAGAAAATCCATGATTGTTGATTAGATCCCTCAGGAGTAGGGAATATTTATTTGTTAAATGACTTCTAAAGGTTATTTGCTAAAAGACAGCTGCTAAACTGGAACTTCTAAGTCAGGCTTATTGGCTGTAACTCTTTAGCTCAGTTCATTAAAAACAAGTTAGCATGATAAACTGTGGGTTATTATTTATAGACTAGATAGTGGATATATGGAAATCTTTCATTGAAATGAGATGTAGATAGTAGGAAATTTTTCAGTTCCTTTTTTTTTATTAATTCCATAAATAGTTTATCATGGCACATATACCTGAAAAGTGGGAAAGAGTTAAGTTAATTATTCTGTAGATGTTTTATTGTGATTGATTTTTGGGATAGTGTCTACCTTTCTTATTTCCTGATTTTTTTCAAGCTAAAGTTGTGGCAAGCCACTTTTTATTTTTATTTTTTTGATACTGGGGATCGAACTCACAACCTTACTCTTGCCAGGCAGGTGCTTATGCCACTGAGCTAAATCACTGCACCTCAGACACTTATTTTGAGTAGAGTATTTTTACCTTAACACAGCACTGGTGAACCTATGGCATGTGTGCTACTGTGGACTATTTCTATCACTGAAAACTCCAAAAGGTTTATCATTACTGCCTCAGCATGTACATTTATGTAATAGGGAAGATTCAAAATTACTTTTAATGGATAATTTTGTTCCTGTCTCCAAATTTTCCCTTAGCTCACTGCCAAGTAGAGGTAAAGTCACTTGTGTGCTTGTCAGCCATTTGTATTTTCACCTTAGAAAGGGAACTCTATCCCTAGTTCAATTGCCTGCTTATGGCTATGATCCTTTACTGAATGGTACATAAAATAACTGTACTTTGGTTATTCTTGAGGGATGGAACATTAAACCCACTGCAGTAGGCATCATCTCTCAAGAGATGATAACTAGTCATGGAGGATTGTATGGAGGTCAAGTTTTAACACTTCTCTAGGTAACCTAAAAAATACCCCCACACTGGGCCAGACCAGCAGGAATAGATTCATACTGGTCCCCAGTAGACTTGCTGTTTTACTGACTTGCTGTTGGAACTGTACCAGCCCATGACTGTCAGGCTTTGCTGTCCTCAGAGGATACCAGTAACTTTAGAATAGACTTTGGAACAGAAAGTCTCATGTCCCAGGAAATGTCCTCATTCTGGATGAATCTAGCCTTACCTGGGGTGAGACTGTGAAGATCTTTACATGAACTCTCAGGAGGTAATTCTGTTCCATCTAGGTTTTTCCTGAGCTACTATATTTGACCTAATTTCTGGGAATTGTAGATTTGATGAATTTGTTCTTTCTCAAGTCAGCAAAAAAGAACCAAACTTCCACCCCAACTAAGGGATTGCTTTTTGTATTAGTCAGATGCCTGGCTCCATTTTATATTCTCTCCTTCCTCTTCCCTTTCACTTTTCCCCTTTTGTCTCTTTCCTCCCTGTCTACTGGAGATTGAACCTGGGGCCTTGCACGTTCAAGGCAAGCATTCTACCACTGAGCTACATCCCTAGCCCTTTTTATTTTATTTTGAGATAGAGACTCACTAAATCCCTCAGGTTGGCCTTAAACTTGCAGTGCTCCTGCCTTACCCTCCTGGATAGCTGTGATTCAGGTTTCCTTCCCTGTATGTGGCCTGGTTCTGTTTTTCTTTATCTTTTTTCTGCCACCTCTACTGTGTTAACCCACTGTATTTTACATATCTATGAAAACTGCCTTTGTTACTATTTTTTGGTTTGTTTGTTTTTTGGTATAAAGAGGAGAAATGAATAAAACTTGGTTTGTACTACTGCAAAACTAATGCTACAGGTCAGATTTTCCAGAAAACAGACCTTAGCAAGGACATTTGTTTTCAGGACCCACATGGGCAGGGCAGGGAAGGGAAGGAAGCAGATATGGCAAAGGAAGAGGTGGCTGGCACCACCTAAGGCTCCTGTCCACCCATGGGAATTCTGAGCTTGGATGACCCTTGAGGGCTGCTCTGGACTTGGATGAGGACAGTGATCCTCCTTCCTTGTCCCCTTGGAAGAGTTACAGAATGGACTGACTCACTTTTGGCAGGGTCTTTTGTTAGCTGAGGGGAAATCTCAGACAGGTCCTAAACAGAAAGCTTCTGTTAGCTGCAACCCAGTGGCGAGGATGCATTTCTCAGTGTCACAGTGTCCACTACAACCAGCATTTTCAGCTCTCCCTAAAACCCACTTGACCAAATGGCTGAAACAACATCAAAACCTTGGTTCTTTTTCTGTAAGAGATGGATGCTAACTTTCATGCTATGGTTTGAGTGTGATGTCTCCTCCAGAATTCATATTAAAAATAAATTGTCAGGTGGTGGGTTTGGAAGGTAGAGCCCCTGGGAGGGAATCTGGTAGTATTGGCTGCTTCTTTGTGAATCAATTATAAAAGGCCTGTGGGAGTGGGTTCATTCCTATTTGCCATCTGAGTACACAGCATTTGTTCTTGTTGCCATCTGAGGGGTGCAGTAAGACGACACTCTTCAAATGTCAGCAGCTGTGTCTTGGACTTCCCGGCCTCCAGGGCTGTGGGAACTGGACTATTGTTCTGTATGCAATACCCAGACAAGGGTACTTTGTCATAGCAACACAGATGGACTAAGACATCTTCTTTGCAGAATTTTTGTGAAGATTAATTAGGTTTTATATATATTATCTATCTTTCTCACTTATCACAGTGTGCCATGTAGCAGTTACCAAACAAACAATAACCACTATCATTTCTTTCTCTTTCTACCTGGGTGCTCATGAATCAGTGTAAGGCAGATGGGCAATTTAATTGAGCACTTTGACTTCATGGAGGTAGGTGTAGCATAAATTTAGGTTTAGAAAAACAAAGCTGAACATCTTGGAATATGCACATCCTAAAACTAGCTGTTGTAATGTAACAGACTTTCTTTTATGCACTGAGAGCAAAAGAAAACTGACATTTGTAGGTAGGTTGTAGGTAGGTTATTGAAGGTCACTGTTGTGAGGTTTCCTTTGAGTCTCTGGAGTCCTTTGGATGAGGAATCAGAAGCCAGAGGAGCAGGTCCTGAGGGCACTGGGCAGATTGAATACTTGCTTGTTGTGACATGGATTCTTTCCACTGTGAATGTCCCTATGACCTGCTTTCTGGGGTGTGTGTGTGTGTGTGTCACTGTGAAAACAAGAGACTGAAAACAGAAGTCCAGAGATGAGAATGAGGATGGTTCAGCAAAATGAAAGATTTTAAAGAAGGCAAGACAGACTTATTAAAACTTAAGATATTGCCATAAAACTCTTTTTACATAAAGTATTTTAAAAGTGATGAGTGTAAGAAAATCAGGAAACTAAAACCATGGTCTTAAAAGCTAATAAAACAATGCTGAGTTAAAAATAAATACAAAATAAAATATAAAATGAGGTAAACTAGAAAGAAAACATAGAAATAGTTGAAATTGTTTTTAACAACCGAGATAAAACATTTCATAAATATGGTGCCAGAAAAAAATTTTTATGTATCCCAGGTCAAAGATACATAAATTAAGATCTCAAATAATTTATTTAAATTTAGGACCATGAAGAAGCCATTTAATTCTTTTCACCTTATTAAATAATTTGAAACTGTATGGCCTTTAAAGAATCATTTGGTACCATTTCTCTGCAATGTGAATTTACCTAGAAAATGTGAATGAATAATAGCTAAATGTAGGCAGGGTAATATTATATTAAATCCCCTGCAAAGATGGTTGAGAGCTGAGGCGGAGGTAGAAAGCAGAAGTTGTTCCAACCACCCTACTCCCTCTCCAGTTCAGAAAGGCAAATATTTGGGCCCTCAAGAAGAATTCAAATGGTATGTGCAGTGTATTTGTGGATTATTAGGGGGCTTGTTAAGGACTTATTTTTCAGTACCTCCTTTACTGAACCCAAATAACTGAAACATAGGCCTGGGAATATGTGTGCAAACAACTGTGATAAGTAATGTGAGGGTCCTCTAAGGTTTGAGAACCACTATGCCAAACGGCAGGACTAACAACCTCAGACAGGCAGAGAGGGCTCCTGCTGTCATGCTGTATCACACACCCTGGATTGCAAAGAGCAGCTGAGAGGCAGAGAAAAGGTCTTGAGCACTTACCTTTGAAAAATCAGCTGTCTTAAAGCTGAAATTGACACAGAAAAGAGAAAATCATGTAAAGGATGCTTATCAAATTTGTACACACTTCAGTAGAAGAAGGGCTAACATGATAAATGATAGCATTAAAGCCCAAAGGGTCTTGACAGGCTGTGAAATAGGATTGAAATTAAGATGTTAAATGTAACTGGGATAAATATAAAATCCTATATTTGGGTTGACAAAAAAAAAAATCCACTGCACAAGGTCAAGATGGAAAAAAGCAACTTAGTAAAAATTCACAAATGAGAATTCAGGAGATTTTGTCGGCTCTGACCATGATAGATGCCTCCAGAGTGATAAGACTGCTTACAAAACTGAAAATGGGTAGCTGGAGTACTTGAGACGGAGTAGTAAGAAGCCACCTTGGATTTGTCCACATTGGCTGGGGTTTGCTGTTTCCTGGGTGAAACATTTCAAGGAGAGTGTTGATGGACCAGAGCTTGGGCTGAGCAAATGGTCAGGCTGAGAGGATTTCATAATTACATTAGATTAAAGGATAACTGAGGTTTAACTTAGAAAAGAGAGTTCTTTCAAACATTTGATGGTATTTATCATTTGCAATAGGGAACACTCAAAGGACAGATGAGATCAAGAGAAACTGAAGACTGGGACTGGAAGACTGATGGAAACAATAGAGATTTAGAAGAATTCCTGAGAATAAGAAATTTGATTTAATACCTAGAAAGTTCCTTGGAATGGTGGCTGCCAAAGACTGAGAAGAAAGAGAAAGAAGATGGTAAATACATGGAGGTCATATTTTTGTATGATTTATTTTAGAATTTTGACAGATTAAAAAGGAGAAGAAATTGGAGGAGTCTCTAACAAAGGCACAAGACTAACTTGTAAGCTCGAGACTTGTGGATATTTGATGGGGTGACTGGATCTGGGTTGTAGACTTATGACTGTTGAACTGAACCATTATGAATACACAGTTCCCCTTCACTCTAAGAAGTATGTTGGTGTAGATAACAAGTCCCATGGAGACATCATTTGAAGGCTGAGAGAGATGAGCCAGTGGAGAAACATGTGTAACGAGGGAGAAAGTCCTGCCAGGTCCCGACTTGGCAGCAACGAGCTTGGGTCGGCCAGGGAGTCTGGCTGAGAACACAGTTGGGCTGAAGAGGCTCTGGCAGGTGCTGTGAATACAGTGGCCAGAGGCCACATGAGGAAGTCTTCTGGAACCCAGGCTCAGGCTTTTCCACTGGCAGTGATGCAGACTTTTGCATTTTAACAGAGAAACCTCAAGAACATCAGCCTTTAGAGCTTCAGTGGATGCAGGCAGAGATACTAGGGGGGCAGCATATGCCCAGGGCCACTCTGCCAGACCTTTCAAAGGCCAGCTACAAAATCTCACGTTTTCAAAGGTGAGCTGCCAGTGCTCATAGAGAGATTTCACTTTCCTGAGTGGAATGGGAAAGATCTTGCTTCATTAGCAAGGGGAGAAAAGTCCAAACCTGTTAAAGCAGTGTGAGTGGTATAAGTGTAAACTTCGAACCCATGATGAACTTGCCATTTGTGAAGGCTGAAGACATTAGTACATTTCTGTGAGTGTACATCTAACAGGACACATGGGTTTTTATGACTTGTGAAATTCCCACTTGTAAAAGACAGACTTAATTATCCTGGGCTTTTCAAACGCAAGGGAACTCTGGACTGCTATCCACACTTTTGACTGCTGTTTTATTAGCCTCCTTGGAGCTGCATTTTTTCATCCAACATGAAGGATAGAGGAGCACCTTACAGCTCATCTATTGTTAACAGCCCAATTATTGAGGTTATAGAAACTCAGTAGAAAACCTACTTCCATTATCGACTGCTTGCTTACCTTTGAGAGAATGACTTCATGTAGTATTGGAACCTCAGTTTTCTCATATGTGCAATGGGGTTAATGACAATACTTACCTCATGAGTTGGTTGTGCGGAACATGTTTAACTTATTATGTAGTGAGGGAAAATAAATAGTTGCTATTGTTACTGTTCTTACATTGCCTTGATGGTAAGATGTTCGTGGAAAACTCAAGGGAGCACTGGAGTTTGGATGCACTTATCAAATGTTTACTGAGGACTTCATTTGCATGTGAAATATTCTACTGGTCAGGAAAGTTGCTCCTCAGTAGAGAGTGTAGTCTGAATTTTCCTGGTTCTTGGTGGCACGAGGAGATTTCACCCCTCTTGCTGAATCTGAATAGTGCGAGACTGCACACGAATGAAGTCTTAGTTTTAGGGAAAATAGAGTTTATTGAAGAATAGGAAAGATGGCCCAGAGAAAGGTGGGTCACTGGCAGGAACATGAAATTGATAGAGGGGAAAATATGACTCCCAACCTGCTAGATATCAGATACACTGAACTTGTATCCCCTGAAATTGAAGAATAAACTCCAAAGGACAAAGGAGGTTAAGAGTAGGAAAAGTTTATTGGGGAATAACAATAGTGGGGAACAGCTTATTGGGAAATGTCTCTGATCTTGAGAGACATGAGATGTCCCAGAAGTGGGTTGCTGCTGAGGTGCTTTGTCTGGGGTGATTTATCCAGCAAAGTCATAATGCGGGTACAGCATGGGTCAAACTACAATCGACCTATATGATTACAAGTACAATTAGCTAATACTGATCCAATAGAGAAGCTGGTCATGTAGCAGGAGTGCATGGATAGAACAAAGGCATTTTGGGAAGGTATGGGTCTGGGTGCTCTGTTCACCCACCTGGGTGACTGATATCCATCTGGACTATACTGAACCACATGATACAGATTATGGTATAATCTCAAGTTATTGCTTATCCCTAAGGGAGACATGGAGGCCTGATCATTTCACTTTATCTGGAGGCCTGGTCTTCAGGCACACCTGTAGCTACAGTTCTGATGTCTTTATTCTTTCTGCTGACTTTCTTGACAGCCCAGTCCCTCTCGAGTGAATATTAATTTCTATCTACTTTAGCTGCCTGTAAGGAAATGAGTAGGTTTCTTTGTCTGTGTTCTGTTTCCCCAGTGCTTCCCAACCTTAGGGTATTTTCTGTCTTCCTCTTTTATATCTGTGATTGAAGAGGGAGAATTTCTTTGTTCGGGTCCCCTTAATTTTCCCACACTTCTATCTTTAGGTGCTTCATACCCTCTTCTTGAGTAAGTATGAACAAAGAGGAGAGTTTCTTTGTTCCTGGGGTAGAAGGTTCCATCCTGCTGCAATCCCCCCAGCCTTCATATCTGTCTGCCTGCGAGAGCTTGCCCTGCACTGGTCTAGTGATGACTGTGTACTTTGAATGAACCAGGGTCTTTTCATGATGTGGCTGGGGCTTGCTTATAGAATGACAGAAAAATCAAGGGAGGAGCAAGGGAGATACATCCTTCCAGGCCACATCCCCAGTGACCTACCTCCTTCAATCAAGCTTCACCTCCCGAGTCACTTTCAGTATAAATGCATCAGTGGACTGATCCTTAAGACTTGGGGAACCGCTGGGTGTATTGGGTAATACTGAACAATAATAATAGTAATTCACATCATTTTAGAGTGGCATAGGGCACAGCTCCAGGCAAGGCCACTACTAATTTCCCAGAGTCTTCACATCAAAGTGCGTGGATATCATAAGGTTTTAAAGTCATGCCCTCATTGGAGCAGCCACGTTACTCTTGGCAAAGAAGATACCACTTCTTCCATTCTTTTGGTTAAATTCAACGAAATTTGTATATTGCTTTTAGCAAAAAGGTGGACTGAACAGATGAGAATAGTTAAGATTAAATTGTATTTTATAATTTTTAGTGATTTTCTTGATAAATTCAAATTTGGTGGCAAATGTAGTCCATGACATATTCCAAGACTAGACTAGTTAAAAATTGTTAAACCTTATAGCATTGGAATCAGCAAACTTTCACCATTTCGTTTCACACTTGTGAGGTTTAGAAGCAGTGCACTGTTCGCTAATCCAAGACAGCCTTAGAAAACATCACCCCTTCCTTTCCTCTCTCCCTTCTTTCCTTAACATTTATTTGGGTTCCTCTATGTGCAAGTAAGTGTTGGGTATACAGGTCAATGTTTTAAGTATATTTTAAATATTTCTTCATATAGTATTTGCAACTAGCCCAATTTCTGTCTTTATAGGCTTAGTCTGTGGGCTTGGAGCCAATTTATAAAACTGAATAAGACAGGCCTATATAGTTTGTGACCCATTTTTGTTAGTTTTTCTCTTTCATCTACCATGGCAGCAATTACGATTGTTTACAATGGCTAATGATTTTCAGTTTTGAATCTCAGGGAGCTCTGGGCATGAGGCATTCAGAAATGCCAGAAATAACTGAGCCTGAGTTCTCTCATCTGTGAAATGACAAGGTTAACATTCTACTAAACTACAGCAGTTGAAATGTACTATGCAATTTTTGGTCGATGGCTTTTTAAGGTTCCTACTTTAACCTATGTAATTGCCTTAAAAGCAAAGTATAATGAACTTGATAACGAAGATGTTCAGACATTCCTTAATAATGCCAGTGCTAGTAGTGATGTGGGTACCAGTGGTGGGAAATGATAGATGGGCAAAGACTCATAACTATAGCAGCATATAATTGACATGTCACCAGCAATCCTTTGGCATTATGGTTTGAGGTAATAGTGAAAATGTCATTTCAAGTTATTCTATCATTTATTAAGAAGATGTAAATGAAATCCTGAAAATATAGGAAAAGATCAATGACTGCTCTTTGAGCCATTAGCTGCAGGGTCATTTTAACTCTAGTTTGATACAGCGGCTACATCGTTATTCTCTTTTCTATTCCTGTACATTTTGCCTGTAGATAATACGACTCAGTGAACTGAGTGTGAACTCTGTAATCAGTCAGAGCAGGCTTCAGCTCTCGGGTTACCTACAAACTGTGTGCTGTGTTTAATTGTTAGGCCTTTACTTTTTAAAATGTAAAAATGGAGATAATTATACATTTTTTATAGTGATGGTGAAGGTTAAATATGATAATGTAGATAAGTTCTCAGCAGAAAGATTGATAACTTCTTACATATATAATCCATGATTTTTAAATTTTTCTCTCACTCAATTTTACTAGAGAGTACTTTTTATTATTAATACAAGTTTGTAGTACATAATGATTAAATTCATCAGGAGTTGGTACATATATATAACACATCATTATTTTTTTTCCATTTCCTTTCCCTCCTGTCTGGATAATACTTTTGAAAAATCAGAGATGATAAGTGGTTCAATATTATACAATAAGTAGTGGAACAAAGCAGGAGGCATTCACAATACTTGTTTTCAAATTGTACTACAAAGCTACAGTGACCAAAACAGCATAGTATTGGCACAAAAAATAAATGGGACAGAATACAGATTGCAGAAACAACCCTAGACACACTCAGCCACCTGATCTTTGACAAAAGAGTCAAAAGCATGTATTTGAAGAAAGACAGACTCATTAGCAAATAGTTCTGGGAGAATTGGTTATACACATGCAGAAGATTGAAAATATACCCACATCTTTCACTATTTACTAATCAAAAATAAAAATAGGTCAGAAAAATAAATATTAAAACAGAAGATAAAATAGATAAAATTCTTGAAGTCATAAGTATATAGGCAAAGACATTTTGAACAGAACTCCAGTTGTGCAAAAAATAACAGCAAGAGTCAACAAATGATATAAGTTCTTATACATTCTAGATGTTAGTCCATGGTCTGAGGACTAGCTGGCAAAATTTTTTTCTCACTTTGTTAAGTTGTCTCTTAATTTTGGTGGTTTTCTTTGCTGCACAAAGGCTTTTCAATTTAATGTTGATTCTTGGCATTAATTCTTATTCAGCTGTGGTTTTATTGAGAAAATCTTTGCTTACACCTATGTCTTCACAAGTTTTACCTATTTATCTTCCAGAAGATAAAGCATTTTTGTTCTAATATTGAGATGTTTCACCCATTTGGATTTTAGTTTTGTGCATGGTGAAAAATATGGGTCTAAGTTCAACCTTCAGCACATGGATAGCCAGTTTGCCCAGCACCATCTGTTGTAGAGGTTATTGTTCCTCCAGCAAAGATGTTTGGCCTCTTTGTCAAAGATTGTGTAATTGAGTTGCCTAGAGTCATTTCTGTATCTTATATTCTGTTCTTTTGAACTACAAGTCTGATTTTTGCTAATATCATGCTGTTTTCATCATAGCTTTGTAGTATAACCCTAACCTTAAAAAGCTTTTTTGAACAACAGAGTGAAGAGACAACCTACAGAATGGAAAAAAAAAATTTTACTAGCCAATTCTCAGACAAAAGACTAATATTTAGAATATACAAAGAACTAAAAAAAAGTTAAAGTTAAAGACCCAATAAAAAATGGGCATCTGAAATGAATAGACACTTCTCAGATGAAGAAATATAACTGACCAATAAATACATCAAAAAATATTCAACATTGCTGGCCATTTGAGAAATGCAAATTATAATAGTATTAAAATTTCATATCACCCCAGAAAGAATAACCTATCACCAAGAAATCAATCCATAAAAAATGCTGGTGAGACCAGGGGGAGAGAGGAACCCTTCTTCATTTTTGGTGAAGTGTAAAGTGATACACCACTATGGAAATCAGTATGGAGAGTCCTCAAAAAACTAAAAATAGAAATTCTATTTGACCCACTTTTTTAGGTATCTTCCCAAAAGAGTTAAAAAAATCATGTCACAGTGATGTATGTATACCCATGTTGATTGCAGCATAATTCATATTAACTAAATCTTGGAAACAGCCTGTATGCTCATCAAAAGATGAATAGATTAAGAAAATGTGATATTTATGTACAATGGAGTACTATGCACTATAAAGAAAGTTAAACTTGAGCCATTTGCAGGAAAATGTATGCACCTTGAGATCATAATGTTAAGTGAGGTAAATCAGATATATAAACTTGAACATCACATGGTTTACCTGATGTGAAAAGTTTAACAGGAAAAAAGAGGAGAAAAACCTGGTACTATATTCTAACTATGTTTCTGCTGTTGCTTTATACTTTCATTCCAATATTATGTGAGAGAACACTTTATAGAATTTTCATTTCTTTGGATATATTAAGGTCTTTATTATTTCTATGAGCATGTTCTATTTTAAATAAAGAAAAAAGAAAAAAATTCTTATGAAGATAGAGAAAAACTGAGTGTTTGCATAGATTTAGTGGGAAGGGATTGGTAGCCAGTGGGTAGAATGTTTTGTTTTGGTATAACAAAAATGATCTAAATTTGATTGTAGTCACAGTTGTAGAACTTTGTCAAAGTGCTAAAATCTACTCAGTCTTACAATTTAAGTTTGTAAATTGTGTGGCATGAAAATTTTAGTTTAGCCAAGCTGATACTAAACAAATGAATGGAATTATACTAGGTTAAAAATCTGCACAGCAGAGGAAACAACAGAGTAGATAGGCAACCTACAGAATGGCTAGGTTGGACAGAGGACTAACACCTAGAATGTATGAAGAACTCAAAAAATGAAACCGCCTACCAAAAAATACCCAGTCAAAAAATGGGTAAATGAAATGAAGTGTCTCAGAAAAAGTATAAATGGCCAATAAATACATGAAATCATTCAACTTCTCTGACCATTAGTGAACCATTGAGATTCCATCTTACTCTAGAAGAATGGCTGTCATCAAGAAAGCAAATAAAAACAAATGTTGGTGAGGCTTCAGGGAAAAAGAATCTCTTCTTTGATAGGAATGTAAACTAGTACAACCACTATGGAAACTAGTACAACCACTATGGAAATCAGTATGAAGATTCCTCAAAAATCTAAAAGTATAAATTCCATTTGACCCAGTTATTCCCCTTCTTGGCATTTTAGGCATCAAAGAGTTAAGGACATCATACTATGTTTACAGCATCACAATTCATAATAGCTAAATTTTGGAAGCAGCCTATATGTCCATTAACAGATGAATAGATAAAGAAAATGTGTCATTTTATATAACTTAATACTACTGTGCTATAAAGAAGGCTAAATTTGAATCACTTATAGGAAAGTGAAAGCACCTTGAAAATATAATGTTAAGTGAAATAAGACACATAAGCTAAAATATACTGTATAGTTTCTCTTACATGAGAAATCCAAAGTGTAAGGAAAGAACAAAATAAAAGATACATAAAAGGAAACAAGGAGATGGATATTTTAGAAATGAGAAGGGAATCAAGAGCTGTAGGGAAGGAAGAAGGAGAAGGGAACATGAAGAGAAGATGTGTCATGGGTATGTATCAACTACCCACAGTGCATGTAATCCTACATCTCAAATATGAACAGAGAGAGAGAGAGAGAGAGAGAGAGAGGATCTAGAGAAAGAGGGGATGGGGAATGGGAATAAAAAGAATCCACATATGTTAATTACATACACCCACTCCCTAACATGAATGTGAGCACCTTATACTGCAAATATATACTAATCAAAACATTTTAAAAAGTGAAGATAGGCTTCAAATCTGCATGTGGATGTTCCAGGGTTGGTCTTTATCATGTTTCCTCCCACACGGTAAGTCTTTAACAATAGTAGCTCTCCTTTTATGAAAGTTTTGACTAGTTTTTAAAAAATTTTTATTTAAAGAGAACAAAAGCATGTAAAGGGTAAAGATAATACAGAATTTCAGAAAAAAGATAAACAATAAGAAATCACTAGTTGATAAGTTACATATTGTCCTCTTAGAAATAGTTGTTCAAGTTACAAAATTAAAGCATACAAAGTAATAGTAAAACAGTGAGAGCTTAAACAGATACACATACACAAGTCTCTACATGTATTTCTATTCTTTCTGTATTAGAGGGAATAACAAAACTTAGTAAGACAAAGCAAAACAAATTCCTATAAAATCATGAAACCAAAAAACATATAAAACCACAGTACAAGGTGATCTACAATGATTGCTTTGTTGTTTCTTATTATCTTCAATAGAGTTGCCTATATCATCAGGCATAATTGAATATAGCAGTACAATTGAATATAGCAGTACATAACAATATTAGTAAAAATAAAACATTGCAGATAGTATAAAACTTCAAAGGCAGATAATAATCAAACCAGAGTGGATATTCTAGTGAATCTTGTCATCTTAAGTGCAGTTACCTATACTCTCAGACACAAACTTGGTGTCACAAACTTGCCCAGCTCCTCTTTGTCATGGAAGCATCTTGTTTGTCCATCAACTTCTAGTGACAATTTTGCAGCATACATCAATCTGGGCTGGAGGTTATTTTCTTTCAGGGCTTGGAATACTTCGCCCTAACCTCTTCTTGATCTGATGGTCTGTGTCAAGAAGTCAGCTGTGATTCTGATGGGCTTACCTTTATAGGTAATCTGTTTCTTTTCTCTGATGGCTTTTAATATTCTGGTTTTATATTCAATTTCTGGCATCTTAATTATTATATGTCTGGGTGTAGATCTGTTTTGGTTGTAGGAGGCTGGAATTCTGTATGCCTCACACAACTGAATATCACTTTCTTTTCCATGCTTGCGAAGTTTTCCTTAATTATTTCTGTGAATAGCCTTTTAATTTGTCTGTTTGTATTCCTGCTTCTTAGTTCATGTTTCTTATTCTTAAATTGCAGATTCTCTTGTCATCTTCTAGCCTTTGAATTGTTACTGCCTGTTACCTTGTTATTTTTAAGGGATCTTTCCTTTCATGATCACTCACTGCCAACTTGTCTTCAAGATTTGATAGTCTATCCTTACTTTCTTTTAAGGAGTTTTGCCAGCTTTCAATGGAGTTTTTAATTTCCTGGTAGTCTCTCTGAATCTGCTTCATGTATTCTATATTTTCTTTATATTCTTTATCGAATGTTTCTCTCCTTTTTTGTGTTCCTCCCTTCTTCTATCTGTATCATCCTGAGAAATGCTTCCTGAGAGCATTTCTTTTATTACTCTACTCATATCCTGCTTTACCTGATTTAATATCTCAGTTTTGAGCTTGTGTACAAGGTCCCAAAGATATCTCTTAATGTTCATTGAAACCATGCCTGATGTTGTGTGTTTGCTGCCCTCAGTCTGCTTTGTTTTTCCTTCTCCTGCATCAGTGCTCTCAGGGTTCTGGG
>PVLA01002110.1:247918-293143 GCA_004027455.1 Hydrochoerus hydrochaeris | reverse complement strand
CCATACTTTCAAGCTGTTGTAAGTACACCTTAATTGGCTGCATTTTTTAAAAAAACAAATTAAGCTACCAGCTACGTTCTCCACCCTCCTCCGTTCTGGCTGTGTAGAGGCCTGTTTCACAGGGAAGAACACATAGACAAGTAAGCACAAGGACGCTTATGTGAGTGAAGTTGTGCTGTTCAGCCCAGTGACTTTCCCTAATTTAAGATGTAGCTCTTGGCAACTTAGAATAGTTTGTGTTCTCTGAGGGAGAAGTTCAGTTTGTTTATTGCAAACTAATTATGATTCTCTGATGGGAAATAGACTTAAACTCATTCAGCGAGCATTAATTGAGCTGCTGCTATGTGTAAGGCATTCTGCTAGGAAATTGGAGATAGGAAAAATAAACGTTAACCTAATAAAGAGTGTATCATGTATAAAGAAGGTCATAATGCTGCATAGAAATTGATGTGTGATATAAAAGAGTGCTTGGGGAAGTTTAAAAATGGACAGGGCCACTGGGGGGAGCTTCCTGGGGCTAACAGAATCCAAACTGGTCCCAGGGGCTGAGGACATGGCCTTGGCACAGGCAGCCCGGGCTCTTTGTTGTGCCACCTGTTGGCCCTTGCTGAACAGAGGATGTGGACCTGTGCAGATGGGAAGGGCGAGAAAAGTGCAATGAGAAACAGCTCAAAGTAGGAAAGCAGTGTTGATACGAGCAACAGAAAGAAGTTTTGTTTGAGTTTGAGGGAGCGATGAGAAATGTCACAAGACAGGGACGGAAAGTCAGGGAGCAGTACCCTACCTGACAGATGGGGTACGCTGTGAAGTGAAGGCATGAGCTGAGTGTAGGTTATTTCCCTACTTGGTGCTTCATGTGCCATTGTTCACCTCTTCTGGGAGTTAATATTATGGTAGGGAGAAAAGAACTTCCTGAGGCTCAGCATGGTAGCACACACCTGTAACCCAACCTGGAAGGCTGAGGCAGGAGGACTATGAATTTGAGTCCAGTGTGAGCAACATAGTAAGACCTTGTCTCAAAAAACTGAAATAAACCAGGCATGATGTCTTACGCCTCTGTAGGGAAGCTGAGGCAGGAGGATCATTGGGAATTTGAGACCAACCTGGGCTACAAAGTGATTTCAAGGCCCAGCCCAAAGTGCATAGTGAGACCCTGTCTCAAAAAGTCAAAACAAAAACAGCCAATAAACTTTTCTGCCTAAATAAGCTAGAGAATTCGAGAAGAGGGAGAGAGAATGATCTTTAAATTGATTTCTGCATTACTTAGTTTTGTTTTTGTATTAAGGGCAGTGGATGTTGAAGCATTCTCTAGTCTTCATGTGTTGAAATTTGTTGCAGGTTTTGCAATGAAGTCTGCATGATAATTGAGCCACAGTGTGTTTGATTGGGCTGGTTTTACTCCCTGCCTTCCAGCCCTCAAAGGGTTCTCTTTATCTTAGATAATGGCAGTGTTTTCTCCCTTCCTGCTGAATTAACTGTCTGGGAAACAGTAAGGGTTTTAAAAGGCTCTCAGGGTGATACTGTGGGGCAGATTGTTAGTTATGGGATACAGTAGGTGCTCTGTGTCTCTGATGCATTGAGATAGAGTTGGCTATATTTTCCTTGTGTCTTTTTTCACATCATTTCCTCTTTCCCACTCACTGGTGCTGAGTGTTTCTGAGCTTTGAGGAACGTTAGACCAGCTGGTTCACCTAATTATGGGCTGGGGCTGTAGCTCAGCAGCACAGTGCCTGTCTGGCAAGTGTGAGGCCCTGACAAAGCCCAAAAAACTAATTATGTATTTTTTAGAAATCACAGAGTATGTAAGATAATTTCTGTAAGTCTTTTTTCCTGAAAGAATACCAATGATATTGTAAATATTTTCCTTTGCTTTGTTTTCTTGTATGTTTCTTACCAAATCTGTAGTATTTTGCCCTGACACTTTAAGACTCACACACATAGTCAAACCGCCCATTATTGGAGGTGATCCTTCCTGTGAACTTCCGCTATAGTTGAATAGTCAGAAGTGAACCATTAGTATTGGAGCCCATGGAGTGAGTAAATTTCCTGGGAGGAAATGATAATAAACTATTCACAGTTATTAGGAATGAGAACTTGTGTTCACATTCAGTCAGATAAGCTGCTGAGACTTTGCATATATCCAAACAGTTGGTTTTAGAGTAAGGAATAACAGATTCAGCATCCTCTAATCATGTTGGGGGCCTTGAATTCCAGAATGATGGAATATATGCTACATAAATGAAAGAAAAAATTTCCAAAGCCAAATTGTTTGAAAATTGACACTCCCCTGGGGTGCACGTGTTAATTTTTAACAAACAATATTAAAAGCATTTGTTCCAGGTAAGAAAATGGACAGCTTTCTGCAGTCAAAAGTACCCAGTGGGGAAACCTGCTGGGGTGGGAGTGGGGTAGGGGTGGGGTTCGGAGTGGTTGATGGCAGTAGCAGAGGAGTATGCACTTCATTTTGGGTCCCTCCAGTTTTTCTTCTCAATGTTTTGCTTTCTGGCTGCTGCTGCTACACAGTTTGGCTTTGTCTTTCCTATTAGCCTGTTTGTTCTGAAGTAACTGTACACTACCTCCACCTAGTGGTTCTTTTCTTTTGTTGAGTAAGATTGATGTGCTATTTGCTTTGTTTTATTTAACAGAAAGGCTTGTTTTCCTGATCTAGGGATTGTTTTCCTTCAAAAGCTCGTCCCCCATTGTGTGTGCTTCAGACCCCACAATGCTCAGAACAGGGCTGGCTTCTGGTGCAAGTTGGCTGACATCTACCTATGGTTGAGGTAGGTTTGGTGAATAGGTTGAAAGCTACCAGGAATGGAGAGCTGGTGAGGAAGCTCTAGCCATTGACCAGTATGTATAGAGGGGTCCTTTTCTGAGGGTCAGAGGCTGCGACTGCTTTTCCTGAGAACTTGGCCAGAAAGGAGGCAGATGTGAGGAGAGCAGCAAGAAGCATGGTAGGAGGGTAGGTATGCTGCCTGCAAGGTGGTGGGGACATTTGGGTGGTTTCCTAGGATTTACAGGATGCATTTGCATTCAGTTTCACAACAGTGGTTTAAAATAGAGTCTTCCCAAGATAATGTGTTTCATCTGGAAATTTAGTAATAGTGTTTTGGCATCTTAGAATCATTTTATTCAAAAATTTGACAAGTCAGCGTTGTAATGAACAGAGACTTGAGATTAAAGTCTTTTAATGATTAGAATATTTTGTTGAACATAAAATAGTAAGAGAAAAGCCAGTTGTTCTTGAGAGTTACTGTGAATTGGGTATTGATCGTTTCTTTACCTGGTGAGTGATTATTCTCTTATTTTTTCATCATTGTCTTGCATCTTTTCCCATTCTTTTCATTTCCTGTTCTCTGTACCTTGGGATTTAAAGCTCTCTTACACTTCTGAGAAGTTTGAATGACTGGACTGTGTGTCACCACATTTTACAACTATTTCAATGTTCTGTTCTCTTTAAAGATAATGGCATGCCACATGTAACATGGAGACAAAAATGTATAGTTAAATAAAAGTGTAATGTTCAGAGAGTGAATTCTCTCTAGCCTGTAGTTAACTGACTCAGGTTCAAAATATTTAACTTTTCCTGAGATGCTCTCTAATTGGACTAACTTTTCAGGGACCGGAAGAGCAGTTCTGCAAAGCTGTATGGACGTGCCACCACCTGGTGGTGAAATATTACAGCAAGCACTAAATAATTGTTAAGAATTTAATAATGGATTCTTGACTTCATAGGCATCATAATTTAGATGTAGACACTGAAAAGATATCTGGCATTTTTCTCTACTGAGTTTTGTTTCTTTTTTTAAAAAAAAACTGAGAAGTTGTTACTTAAATATGATCAAATGGGGTCATCTGCCTAAAAAGTTTCTGCTGCATACTATGATACTCCAGTTGGCTTATGAAATTTATACATCAACAACTGAAATATCCTGTAAATACTTTGAGAATATCCCTTAAATTCAAAGAGATAGCTTTGAAGAAGAGAAAACCATTAATACTAAGACTTTAATATGGATAGTTATTGACTCACAGGAAGAACAAAGTTGATAGGACCATGGTTTTCTTTTATTTTAAGAAAGAAATCAGTATTTACCTTTAAAAAATCACAATAGGAAGTAGGGATGTAATTCAGTGATAAAATGTTTGTGTTCTATGTGTGAGATTTTGAGTCTCATTCCCAGCGCTGAAAGGAAAAGCAATAGGCATATTAACATAGGCATATTTAGCAGATAGAAAGATTGACAGTATTATATGACCCTCAGATCAATTCAGGTAAATATCGCATATGTTAAGAATAGAGACTAAACTAGAGAATGAAGAATAACAGAAGCGTTCTTGGCCTCCTCAAGTTTGTAATGTAGCTAAAGAAATGAAATATTAAGTTCTTTTTTGGCTACTTGTTTCTTTCTCTGTGTGTTTTTTTGGTTTTTTTTGTACTGGGGATCGAACTCATGACCTCATACTTGCCAGGCAGGCACTTAAGCCCCTGAACTAAATCCCCAGCCCTAATATATTAAGTTCTTACAGACAAAAACAGTTACTGTGTTAAGTGCAGTTAAGGCAAATACATAACTGGGAGAGTTAGGCAGCATTCTAGTAGATGGTGAAAAGCTTCCCTAAGACAGTAACTTTTCAGCTGAGATCTGACAGGTATGTTGTATCCAGCCTACGGTGGGGCCTTCTGAAGTGAGAAGGGTGTTGCCAGTAAGAGGAACGGAAAGATCAGGATGTCTTGAGAGGGGCATTGTGTGTAAATTAAAACAGGAAAGATAAGGTAGCAATAACTAGCTTAGGGCCATGTAGCGTGTGTGTAAACGGGGTTTCAGAGAAATAGGAAGCTGTTGATGGGTGTAGTCGGGAGAGTCAAAGTCAGATTAGTGATGTCACAGGGTCAGACTGGAATGAGGGCAGTTGATTGGAAAGCCATTATGGTGTTGTGGATTAGCTACTAGAAAGAAGTGGGCACAGTGTGAAGCTACCATATTTGGAATGTCTTTGAGGTAGGTGGAATATCTAAGACTTGGTGGCTGATTGGATAGGAAAGGGAAAGAAATAAAAGAGATACCAATGATGAGTACAAATTTCTGGCATTCATTCACTAAACATAGTTTGTTTTTTAAGAGTAGAAAGTTGAATAACAGTGTGCAGTTCATAGTACATCATCACTGAGTGTTGCAAAGTGTCTCTTACTTTGTATTTTTTCTTCTCTGCCTTCATCTGCTACTCTCACTCCCATTTTCCTTCTTTCTTTAGTGTCCTTTACTAATACTCAACTATGTATATTCCTTGAATATGCATCATGATATATAAAATATGGAAGATTTTCTATTTTTAATTTGGGATACTGAGCTGTACATTTTACTTTGTTCCTTATTTGGTCAGTTATTTGAGTTTTTTGTTTTTGAGGCCAGGTCTCACTGTGTATTGCAGGCTGGCCTTGAACTGGCTTGTGTAGCCCATGTTGTCCCCCAACTCACAGTGATCCTCCTGCATTAGCCTCTCAAGTGCTGAGTTTACAGATGTGCATCACCATACCCGCAGTCATGTAAAAACAATATGACCATAGACAAGTTACATAGTAAATTTTGTCTATTTATTTGTCTGTAAAATGAGAATAATAATGGAACTTAGATCATAAGGTTGTTTAAAAGCTTGTATAATATATTCGGTGTTTTTTGCTTTTTCCTTCTGTCCAACATAGTGCTTTAAGGATATAACGGGATCATTATATATGTACCTAGTTAATTGCCTCTGATTGCTTCTTGGTATTTCATAGTATACATCTACTACGTTATTCATTTTCCAAGTTGTGTGTATGTGGGCTTGTTCTAGTTCCCACTACTATAAATGTATTCTTGATGAAAGTTCTTTTCCATGAATTCCTACTGACTGTTACTGTTGCAGGCAGCTGAGCCAGTTAGAAATATCATAGGCAGTCAGGCAGGGCTGGGCCCTCAAAGAAGCTGGCACAGAGGACCAGATGTCTGATGACCTTAGAGGAGACACGCACACCTCTTGCTGTGGGCCAGATCTCAAGACATGCAAGCACACCCTTAAGTATAATCCTTAAGGATTAACTCTGGATCATTTTATGCCTACTTTGCAAATTCCCATTTCCCCGCCTTTGAGCCATCTAATCTCATGGTTTTCCTCTATAAAAAGTCCCTGGAAAAGACAGAGTCTGGAGCAACCCACTCGGGACCCCCCTTATGTCTCTCTTCAGACAGAAGCTATCTCTCAATAAGTATGTTCTACTCTTCACCTCTGTTGCTCCTAAAATTCATTCTTTGATTTTAGAGAATACAAACTCATGGACATAGTAGGTCAGGAGTTTCATTCCCCTATATTATTATGGTTTAGATAACAAATGTCCCTTAGAAGTCTCATGTGTTTGGAGTGGGGCCTGGTTATGTAAACCAGACCCCTTCTCTAAATTGCAAGTGTCAGGTATATTGTCCAATGATGAATACAGATTTTAGTACCAGGAGTGAATCACTGCTCTAATTGTACCTGACTGTGTGGTTTAGAAGCCCTTGGAACTGGCTTGTGGGAGATAGGAAAGATTTGGAGATACAGGCAGAGAAGCACTAGAATGCCGTAAGCTTAGCTTGGTGGATGATTCTGTTTGGAACAAAGAAGACCAGAATGCTGATAGGAATGAGGATAGTAAAGACTAAGCTCATGAGGTTTCAGATTGGGATGGAGACTGTATTGGAAACTGAACTAGAAGCTATGCATGTTTCTTTCTGGCAAAGAATTTGTCAATATTTTGCTTATGTTCTCAGACTTTGTGTGAAACTGAATTTAAAGTGACGACTAACTCGTGATGGGGGAAATTTCAAGGTAGCCCAATGTTCAGGCTGTAGCATAGGTACTGCTGGCTGCATTTAGCTAGATATACATTGAGAATAAGAGCAAAAAAGCAGTGCTAAATTATTTGAGAAGTTTATACTCCACTAGAACAGAAGCACCTGCAAATTTGAGGCCAAGGAGAACATGGTTGCTAAAAAAGACTACCATTTAAAAAACAGCCCAGAATTTTACATTAGGATAATAGAAATGTTGCTTTTGGACTTCCTCCCTCAACCCATCACAGGCCCAAGAGTTTAGAAGGATAAAGTCCTTTGAAAGGCTTTACTTTCAGAAGAGAGCCCCTGAGCCTCCTGCTTTTTCAGGGCCACCAATGGAAGTGCCCTGAGTTCAGTTATCCAGGCAGGATAAAGTAGGAAAAGAAGTGCACCTTACAGAAGAAATGGCAAACCTTTTACAGCTCTCAGTGATAACAAATAGCCAGGTAGGGTATGGGTACCATAGGTTCACCACCACTGCCCCACAGCCTGCGAGTGGGCCACCCTGCAAGAGTGTAGTGAGCCATAGTCGTCATCTTTATAATTTTTTAAAAATATAATGCAGGGCGTAGCAGTGCACACCTGCAATCTCAGCACTCGGGAGGCTGAGACAAGAATATTGCCAAGAGTTTGAGGTCAGCCTGGGCTGCATAGTGAGTTCAAAGCCAGCCTGAATTGCACAGTGAGGCCCTGTCTCTAAAGAAAGAAAGAGACAGACAGACAGCACATGAAAGGAAGGAAGGAAGGAAGGAAGGAAGGAAGGAAGGAAGGAAGGAAGGAGAAAAGAAAGAAAAGTTTAAAACTACTTAGCTTGAGAGCTGTAAAAAAATGACCTGTAAACCCGATGGTTTGTCTACTCTGTTCTAAAATGAGTAATCACAACACAAACTGAGGTTTTGAAGAATGAATGAGCTGCTTTATTAGTCATTGTTAGTGTCCTAGGTTTCTTGCAAATGCCCTCTGCCCACGTCTACCTTTTCTTCACTTTACTTCTACTCACAGGTAGTTTTTCCCCTCTTTCAGACTGTTATCAGAGAACAGCTTTGGGAGACTCAGGGGCTGTGTGAATATGCTATAGTCACTTTCCCTGTCGCTAAGACACTGTGCCTCCACACTGACAGTTGAAGGAGGAGAGGTTTATTTGTGTCCTGGTTTGTAGAACTTTCAGTCTTGGCTGATTCCAAGGCAGGGCCTCATGGCACAGGGTGTGGTGAGGGGAGAGGGGTGGAGCAAGGGTAGGAGCATGACCTCCCAGACCACGCCCCAGGGGCCACCTCTTCCCATGCCCCCCCAACAGCAAGTGTGCTATGAGCCCCACAATCCATCACCTTCCAGAGGCCCGCCTACAAGCATGGGAGACTCAGGGATATCTGGATCCAAACCGTAAAAGTACTGTTAAACGTTGAAACTGTCATTCCCCACTGTGTAGTTTCTGGGTAGGGTTTTCCAGAATGGATACTTAGGATTCCTGCCTCACGCAGGAGTTTCAGGGCCAGAAGCTGCTTTTGCAGGGTTCCTTAGAGTCTAGCCAAGCGCGATGAACAAAGTCCAAGATGTTTTGAGATGCATGAGGATAAAGAGAAGCAGCCTGTCTATATATAGGGTGATAGAGAGAACAAGAATTCTTCAGAAACCAAATCTACAAACCATTGCCTTCAATTTTGTTCTTTTGTGTTGAGACAGTGTCTCGCTGTGTTGGCCACACTGGCCTTCATTTACACTCCTCCTGCCTTAGCCTCCCAGGTTCTAGGATTGCAGGCATGCACCACCATGCCTGGCTTAAATTTTATTCTTTAATGCTGTGAGATCCTGAGTTTTTCCAGGAGCTCTCTTTTTGACTCTTTGGTATTCATTAATAATTTTGTTTACCATTTATTGCATTTATGGATTTCAAATGAATACATCATTGCCTGGCACAGTTGTTAAGTAGTGACACATTTAGCACATCTTGGTGAAAACATCACTCTTTCCTTTTCAACATCACAATCTCAAGGTTTTCAGTCCCTGATAAATTCTTCTGAAAACATAATCCTAGGAAGTACTGTTGGCCCAGGTTGGTGGCCGCACTGAGAACTGAAACTTGCAGAGCTGCGCAGAAGCTCCGAGCTGGGCTTAGCATCCACTCCCCTCAGCCTCCTTGGCTGCATTCTGCAGTCTTAAATAGCATAGTAAATAAAGCACCTGAGGGGGAAGCCCCGCCTGCTCTTCCTGTGCAGTTTCTGTGATCACTGGCAGAGACACCTGCAAGCTGTGCAGCGAGGCTGGGAGGACCAGTCAGTGCTGGACAGCTGCTCAGCTTGCTGACAGCTCTGCTGGCTTTCCACGCATCTGCAGTGGTATCTGTGGGAGACGCAGTTGTATCCAAATGATTTCTTGTACTCCCCTGACACTGGACCTGTGGTTTCCTGGTCTGTCTTTTCTGTTCCTGGCAGCACTGTTACTTCACCAAGAAGGGAGCATCCATCCAGGAATCGCTGGAGCTCTTTCAGAAGTGTACTATTTTCAGCCCACAGAATGCAGACAGCCTCAAGCAGGTCGTGTGGTCACTGTGAGTGTAGGAGCTGGGGCCCCAGGGCTGCTGCAAGAGGCTTACTGGGTGCAGCGGTACTGATTTGTCCTGAAAAGTGGGAGGTCTCCATGTTTGAGAAAAAACAAGATCAATCAGGTTTTTTTGTTGTTTTGTTTTGTTTTGTTTTGTGGCTTTTTTTGAGACAGGGTCTCACTATGCAATTCAGGCCAGCCTGGAACTCACTTTGTAGTCCAGGCTGGCCTGGGACTTGCAGTGACTCCTGCCTGCCTCAGCCTCCATAGTGCTAGGATTACAGGCATGTACCACCATGCTGGGCTGAGATCAGCAAATGCTGCAAGCACTGTATCCTCTAGTTTGATTGAAGAGCACTGATCCAGTTTAGCAGCATCATCTCATGCTTTGAGTTTGAATTATATTGGCAAACCACAGATTTTCTGCCATCTCACACTTAGCATGACACCTGATGCACAGTAGGTTTTTTAGCGAGTTGAGTGACTGCCCTGAAGGTCACTACTCGGAAGCTACTTCCTAATAGTCTTCCTGAACTACTAAGTATGCTCTGTTTCCAGGGGAGGGGAGGGGAGCGGCGCGGCGAGGGTGGGAGGGTCCCCGTCTCTGTTTTCCTCCCTGCATTGTCACTTACTTGGGTGCTGTGTTGTGTTGTGCTATTTCTCCCTCTAGCCGGTCTTCTCTTGTTTCTCTCCAAAGTCCTGATCCAGTCTCGGGAAGAAGTGACATGGGAGGAAGGCCAGGTCCCTGATGGGTGATGAAATAAATGATGGCAGCTGTTGCTGATGGTCTGCCTCACGGCTGGTTCTGTTTTTGGTCTGTATTTATATCAGCAGAATTACAGAAACCTTACACTCAAACTGGTGTATAAGGAGACAGAGGCCTGGGAGCAGCTTCTGTGGCCAGAACTCCTGCCTCTGTTCCCGGTGATATGCTCTGGCTTCCTGCATGGCAGCTCCCAGGAAGAGGCCTCGAGAAGTCCCCGCTGTGTGGAAGACAGGAAAATGTGGGGCTGGTGGAGTTAGTCCTGTAAGAATGTTGAGATGATTTGATGTGGTGGTACATGCCTGTAATCCCAGCACTTAGGAGGCTGAGGCAGGAGGATCATGAGTTCAAGGCCAGACCGGGCTACATTTCAAAACAAAACCAAACAATCAGTGTTGAAATACTAATTATGGAAAACATGTCTTTCAGATTTCTTTTGGGAAAACAGACAGCCATTGAAGTATACAATGAAGCAGCTAGACTTAACCAGAAAGATTGGGTGAGGAGCAGACTTTCCTTTTCAGATTTTTTTTTTCTTTTGGTCTTTTTATGACAGAGTCTTGCTGTGCAGTTCAGACTGGCCTTCAGCTCACTTTGTAGCACAGGCTGACTTCAAACTCACAATGATCCTCCTGCCTCAGCCTCCCAAGTGCTGGGATTTACAGATATGTGCCACCACACCCGCTTTTCTTTCTTTTCTTTTTTTTGTCTTTTCTTTTTCACCAGGGATTGAACTCACGACCTCGTGTTTGCCAGGCAGGCGCTGTGCTCCTGAGCTATATCCCTGGCTGTTTTCCTTCTGTCTTTTAGGAAGCATGTTAATGGTTTAGTTCTTCAAAGAGTGATCCTGTTATTATAACAGAATCCTTATATACCAAAATATCTTTATTTTCACACTTTTTATCACTGAAGTTCCAAATTATCATCAATTGGTGTCCCATTTTATTTTTCCTCCAGTCTGCTTGACATCATTGGCTATTTCACTCTTAAAAGCCTTTCTTTGGGTGAGATTTTCCTGGAGTAGTCTTTCATTTTTCCCCCTCCTCCATTGTCTCAGTGTGGTATTTGTTCACTCATTCATTCGTTCATTCATTCACTCATTCATTCTTGAGTCTCAGCCTCCAAGAGCTGGGACGCAGACTTGTGTCACCATGTCTGGCTTTGTCCCTTTATGTCAGTTGGAAATTGTAATTGCTGCAGACAGTTAGACAAAGCATTGGTTGTACAAGTTAGGAATTTGTTGTTTTCCAGCATGAAACAAAAGTCCTGCTAAGTAGATCCTGGCATTGACTTGGTTTTCCTAGAATGTGAAGGCAGAGGCTGTGTCCTCGTGGTTAAGCTGACTTCTGTGGCTCTGACCATACGTCTCGATTCTTAAGCAGGGAGAAAGAGGAAGCAATGAGCAGAGGAGAGGACACTGCCAGTATTAGGAAAGCACAGGTTTCTCAGACATTTCCAACAGTGTCTGCTTACAATGCATGAGGAGGCATAGAAAACAGATTCTAATCTGGGTACATTGCCACTAAGACAGGGTTCTGTTTGTTTGTTTGTTTTGTCTTTTGGGGTTTTTTGTTTTGTTTTGGGTTTTTTTGGTTTTAGGTTTTTTATGCTGACGAGTGTTCTACCACTGAGCTAGATCCCCTGAGCTAGATGCGTTAGGGTTCTGTTACCAAGGAAGAGAGGGGAGACATACCAGATGGGTAACTAGCAGTGTCTGCCACACTCCTCTACTTTCTATGAGACATGATCAAATAGATTCTGTATTCCCACCTCTTATAGCTCATTTTTTTCATTATTTCCTTTTCCTTTTTTTTTTTGTTTTTTTTGAGACAGGGTCTCCCTGTATAGTCATGGAAGCCTCCTGAGTGCTGGTATTATAGATGTGTGCCACTATGCCCAGCTGTATTCAATTTTTTTATTCTGGTAACTCTTTTTTTGTTTTGTTTGAGACAAGGTCTCACTATATAATTTGGGCTGAAACTTGTGGCAATCCTCCTGCCTCAGCCTCCTGAGTGCTAGAATTACAGGCATGTGCTAATTACTGTACCTAGCTAGTACCTGTACTTTGGGGGGGTACTGGGGATTGAACTCATGACCTTGTGCTTGCCAGGCAGTTGTTTATGCTGCTGAGCTAAATCCCCAGCTATTTTTTCTTTGTAAGAACTGTGTCTTTTCTTATAATACTATCTCCAGCTTTCCCCATATGCTATTCTAACATGTAACAAAATAACTGTCACACTGTGGATTCTTAGTGTTTGTTGAATAAGAATGCCTTGAAGATTCCTAAATGGAAAGCACCTCCAGAGTCTTTATTAGTGTCAGCTGCCCTTCTTGAAATTGATTCTTTAAATTCTGCTTCCCAAACCTTTTCCCTTTTTTTTGCTCTTTCTTTTCTTTTGCAGCAGTAAGGATTGAACCCAGGGCCCGTGCATAGTAGGCAGGCACTGTCCTACAAGCTGCATATCCAGCCCTTATTATTTTGCATTTTGAGTCAGGCGCTTCCTAAGCTGCCTTGGTCAGCCTCAAACTTGTGATCTTCCTGCTTCAGCCTTCTAAATAGCTATAAGCACCAGTGCCAGTTCTTCTTTTTCACACTGTTTTTTTCCAAAATTTGAGGCTTCTTGGGGAGCATTCCTAACTGCGAGAGGAGGGCTAGATTGATCTGTGCCTGCTGCAGGGCTCACTCTGTGATTTCCAGCAGTGCTCAGTGTGACACTCACGTGCCTGCTGCAGATGTGAGGATGAGCTGTTTGAATCATGTATTTTTATTTTATTTATTTTTGTTTTTTTGGTTTTTTTGAGACAGGGTCTCGCAATGCAGTTCAGGCTGGCCTTGAACTCACTATGTGGTCCAGGCTGGCCTCAAACTCACAGTGATCCTCCTGCCTCAGCCTCTCAAGTGCTGAGATTATAGCTGTGCGACACCATGCCCGGCAATACTGTGGAGTATCTTATAGCTAAGCACAAAAGTGGAGCTGGAGGGGCAGCTCAGTAGAAGCGCAAGGTGCAGCCTCCAGCTCACACGCACACACGCACACATCCATAAAATAACAAGAGGTGAAAATTCATCGCCTGTTTTTGCGCAGTAGGGGAGCGAGTCCTGAGAGCGGGTGATAGCAGAGTTCGGTCTCCAGTTAGGTCCCGGACAGGAGAATTCTGCCTGCTGTTGTTTCACTTCGCCTTTTGCGACAGCTCAGTGAGGAGGGAGCTTTTCTCTACCCTTCCTCAGACTGCCTCGACTGACACAGGGTCGTTGCAGTGGCCGCCAGGGGGCGCTCAGCCTCCACGGCCACATCCACACGGCCTTGTAAATTCCTGGCGCGCTGCTAGCCAGGGCTGCAGGGCCAATTCCAGGGGCCCGGGAGAGGACTCTAACTGCTGCAGGCATCTGAGCTAGACAGGCCGACGGAAAAGGGGTTTCCAAAAGGGTGAAGCAGGGGCTGCAGGCTTGTCCTGAGAGAAAAGGACACAAAGGGTGTGGGTGGTGGGCAGCGTTTGGAGAGATGAGGTTGGGGAGCTCGGCCGGATGTGCACCTGGGCAGCCGCCCGTTCAGTCTGCTCTTGTCTATAATTTACAAATATATATTAAGGAACTCATTTTAGAGCTGGCTGTGAACTCCGGTTTAAAAAACTCCCAATCGTAGTGCACCATTAACAAAGCCGCACTTTGGCGGCCAGGGACAGCCTGTCCTCTGAGCTCCCGTGGAGTGCGCTTCGGCCGTTCCCTCTGCTCTGCCGCAGGAGATGAGCCCTAACCTAGGCGAGCGCCACATGCATCTGAAGCAGATCCACAAGGTAGGGGGCGCGGGGCTTCTCTGACGACCCCATTACACAGACAGGTGTGCTGCGCATTTCATGCTCGCCTAGTGCATGTAGAGGTTTTGGGGAGAGAAAAATCAAAAATGCCTTCATCTATTCCCATTTTTTCTCTTTTCTTTGGGAGTGCCAAGGATTGAGCCTAGGGCTTTAGAAATAGTATGACAGTATAGTTGCTTTCTTTTTCTTTTCCATAGTTTAATTCTCCAGCATAGAAGCAAATGTTCAATGAGAAAAGTAGCAAAAAGTGAACCCTTAAAAGGCGTAACCACAACTATCTGAAATATGCTCTGAAAACATATTTTACTTTAAGTTCCATAACCGGATAAAATAACAATAGTTAATACACTATATGTCATTATTTTACAGTGTAAGACACAGACCAAAAAGATTCCTACAAAGAAGAAACAAAAGTTCATTCACAGTTAACAAAGATAAATTAATAGTAGAAATGAAACAAATCAGCATATATTGTAAAATATTTTTGAAACAATGAAATATGTAATTTGGGGAATTATTTGAGGCTTTCCTATTTATCTTTTCTATTTTCTCTTTACCCGTATATATATTTTTTGTTTCTCATATAAGAGAAATGCAGTATTTAACCTATGTGTTTGATTTTTTTTCAGTTAACATGTTCTCAGGTTGTATCCATTTACCTGTGAACTTCTCAAATCTATCTTTATGACAGCATAGTACTCCATCGTGTGTAATACCACATTTTTCTTTATTCAATAGTTACCAGTTGATGGGCATATATGCTATTCACAAGATCTTGCTATTATAAATTATGCTGCTATAAACATGAGCATGCATGTATCCCTGGAATAAAATAATTTTAACTCTTTGGGAGGATACTTAGGGAATTGCTAGAATTTCTGTTTTTTATTTTTGAAGACAGCAGTGTGGAAAAGTTCCTTTTCCCACATCCTTGCCAGCATCTGTTATTAGATGTTTTGATGCTGGCCGTTCTCTCTGGGGTAAGATGCGATCTCAGTCAGCATGGACTGAGATGACAAGCATTTCCTCTTGTGTTTATTTGCCATTTATACTTCGTCTAAGAAATGTCTATGCATTGTGGTTGCCCATTTTTGATTGGATATTTTATTGGGGGGGGTCTAATTTTTTTGAGTTCTTCACTGTTTTTGTTTTTTTTTTCGAGACAGGGTCTCACTGTATAGTTCAGGCTGGCCTTGAACTCATTATGGAGCCCATGCTGACCTCAGACTCTATGATTCTCCTGCCTCAGCCTCCTGAGTGCTGGGATTACTGGCGTGCCCCACCGCGCTCAGTTTATATAGTCTTGATGTTAGTCCTCTGTCCGAGGAGTAGCTGGCAACAATTTTTCTTACTTTGTAGTTTGTCTCTCCACTTTGGTGGCTGTTTCCTTTGCTGTGAAGAAGGTTTTTAATTGGATGTGGCCCCATTTGCTGATTCGTGGGATCAGGGGTTTTGTTGAGAGTCCTTGCCTGCACCTGTGTGCTCAAGAGTCGGCTGCAGAGGCAGGCAGCCCGCGCTGCAGCCGCACCGTGTCTTGGTGTCAGGCGGGTGGAGGCTCTGCTGAAACTCGGCCCCCGCAGCATCCTTCCCGGGTGGTGACTCACTTTCCTTTCCTTCATCACACTCGCCAGGCCCGGGAACAGCTGTACAGTACGCTCCAGCTGAGCAGGCTCGACCTGACCTGCATCACGCTGCGGAAGATTCACCTGCTACAGGGTGACGTGGACAAAGCCATCGAAATCTGCAAGAAGGCTGTGGAGTGTCTGTTTCCTTGTTTAGAGCAGTGAGAGACGACACAGAGCGGGGACGTGCGCTCCCGAGCCTGAGCGAGAGCATGCATGTGCGTGAGTCATGCAAGACAGAAGGCTGAGGTTTAGGTTGCCAGCGCCCGTGAGCGGCTTCAGGCGGGGAGTTTGTTTCTATCTCCCACGTAACACACAGCTGTGTGTTGCTTGGTTTCAGTGCTGCCAGACCCATGCTCAATGGTGAGGGCGATGGCACCTGAGACTAAACAGGTAGTAAACATCCAGAAGTGGGTTGTAAATGACATGCACACAGCTCCTGCTCCAGGCCTCAGACCTAGTCCGGGGCAGCACACAGCAGCAAGAGAAGAGGGCAGACCTACTGGGCAAGGTCTAAGAGCAGCCGGCAATCTGCCGTGTCATGCTTTACAACAGGTCTTGTATTTCTAGAGATCACTCTGGAGATGGAATCTCCTGGCTCAGCAGTGTCTTGGTTGTTTTGGTGCTGGGGCTTGAACCCTGGGCCTTGGACTTGCTGAGCACACTCTACCACTGACATACACCTCTAGTCCCAGTCCTGTCTTGTCTTGTCTTGTGTTTTCTTTTCTTTTCTCTTTTCTTTTCTTTTCTTTCTTTCTTCTTCTTTTTTTTTTTTTGTCTGTCTCTTTTTAAAAATTTTTTATTTTCAGCACTGGAAATTGAACCTAGGGCATTCACATTGAGCTATATCCACAACCCTTTTTTAAAAATGATTTTATTTGGAATAGAGTCTCATTATGTCACTAATTTGCCCATCCTGAGCTTGCATTTGGCAGTCCTCCTGCCTTGGCCTCCCAGAGTGCTGGGATTACAGACAAACATGACCTTGTCAGTGTGTTTTCTTTTTAAAAACATTGCTAGGGTCATCCGGACCCATGCTGCCAGTGGAACGGACTGGTTTTCTTACAGTGGAGTTTCATGTTTCTTCCCTCAGTACACATGTGATCTTTCTTTGCTCTATAGGGTTTGATTTTGTTTTGTTGCTTTTAAGTAAGGCAGCTGTAACAAAGTGCTCTCAGTATCATTTGTTTGGTCTCTTATTTTAAGATGTCTGACCTGTAGTTCAGGGTCTGTTACTCCTGAAAATTAGACTATGAGTGAAGCTTAGATTTCTATTAATTAATTAATTACCTCTGTTTTCTACCATGACAGTGAATTTTCTGATTGTATCAGTCATACTGCTTTCTGCATTTTTTTCAGTCATACTTTGCATGTAAAAATCCAGAAAAACTCTTTGGTTTGGTAAACTACCACAGGTACTTATGGGTTGGTGTGGTGGCACAGGCTTGCGATCCCAGCACTCAGGGCTGAGGCAGGAGAATCACTGTGAGTTCGAGGCCATCCTGAGGTACAAAGTGAGACCCTGTCTCTAACAGCTAAACACATAATAAACGTGTTGACCGAGGCTGTTTCCCCCGGGAAGCAGAGAGGAGCCATGTAAGTGGTTGGGGACCTCTGTGGTACTTGGGATTCTCAGTGCCTGCCTTCTGGAAGTTGTCACTTTGATCTAACAGATCCCAGGGTGGCCTTGTGCAGTGACTGCTCAAGCACAGGCGACAGCCAAGGTTGTGCGGGGAGTGGTCCTGTTGAGTGGGACAGATGCTGCCAGAGCCTGGGAGGCGCCTCCTGTGGTCTGGGGATGGAAGTGGTGATGGTGGAGGTGAAAGGCATATTCCCAGCTACCCTGCAAAGGCTTTGCACAACTAGCTTAAGCAGATCTGGCTCTGCTGCTGGTGACCAGCACCCTGCATCACTCCTTAGGGGCAGGAGGTCATGCTGTGCACCCTCGTTTTTCTGTCTGATGACCCCAGAGCCTCCCCAGCGTTGCTGTGGCTTTTGACCAGGCCTGAACATAGGGACTGAAGACGCAGATGCTGTTTTACTGAAGCCAGAGTCTGCCTCCAGGGGCCGCTTTGTCCCTGTGGCTAGTGTGTCTCTGCTTGTGTTTAACTTGGCTGTTTAGCATAAGGCCTGTTTAATTTGGAGAGCAGCATCAGGGGCCTTGCAGTCCTAAATTACATGGAACATTATGTTGCATGGCATTGTGAGCACAGTGGAAACAAGAAAGAAATCCTGCAGGGAGACTGGCTTAAGCCGTGTGCTTCAGGCTCACCTGGTTGTAAAGCTTTGTTCCTCATCAGCATGGTCATGGCAGTCACACAGCACATTCTACAGGTCTGTTCCTAGCATGATGGCACTAAGAAAGCAATTTGGGTTTGTTTTCTTTCTTTTTTTTTTCTTTTTTTAATTATCTGCACAAACCTTGCTGTAGCCAGGGTTGAGGAAACCTACTTTTTAAATTTGCAGTACTGATGACTGAACCCAGGGCCTTTGCACTGAGCTAGATACCCAGTCATTTTTTTAAAAAAAATCTTTTAAAAGAATTTCTAGACAAAGTCTCCCTAAGTTTCCTAGGCTGGGTTTAGATGGGTGTTACATCATTCTGGGCTGAAGAGGACCTACTTTCACATGAATTGCTTTGGGTAAAGGAGGTGCAGCAAGGCCTCAACTTGTAGGAGGGCAGCTGGCTATGCATGTGTCTTAGTTTTCTCTTGTTGCTGAGACAAAACACCCAATACCCAAAGTTAAAGGGGAGAGGTTTTTTTTTTTTTAGCTCCTAGTTTGTAGAGATTTCAGTCATTGTTGGCTCCATGGCAGGGCAGCATGGCAGACAAGCAGAAGACAGCCAAAGCCACAAAGTTATGACAAGACCTCCTGCAAAGTGGATGTAGCACTCACACCCTTAATCCTAGCCAGAACTATGCCAAAGCAGTCACTGGCGTGATTTACTAATTACATGCCCTTAATCCCAGTATCTTACTCTAGATTCATCCACCTCTGAAAAAGCCCTATGACTGCATGAGCCTCAGGGGGACATCTAGACACAAACCATAACAGCAGGAATGTCCGTGTTTTTTACCATCATCTCCCTCAGAGCATCTCTGTGTTACAGATTCTCACTGGAAAACATGGAGCTCCATACGACACTGGGGCTGTTCTACTTACAGGTAGGGATACCCTGTCTTCACCCATGGGTGCTGGAAATGCTGATGAAATCCTCTGAACTCTGATAGTTAATGTACTTTACTAGCAGTCACACAGTATGTGAATCTTATTTTATTTGATATTCTTTGCCAGTGGAGTTCATTTGCTTCACTTACATCAGAACTCTGTGTAGCCTTTATGCAACTATGATTGGTGCCCAACAGGAAAGGGTGTGAGAAACCACATCCGGTCTTGGGGATGGAACCATTGTAAGTGAGCACTCACTAGGCCTCGGCAAAGACTGTTGCATCCTGCTCCCTCCAGGCAGCGTCTTACAGGAAACCAAGGCAGAACAGCGCACTTTGTCCACAGTGGGAAATCCTGGCCCCCCAAAGCCCTGCCCCTGCATTCTCTAGAGCAGTTGGTTCTTTAGCACTGTCGCTCTTCCACCTCAGCCTAGGTCTTGGAGCTGGGTCTGCCCACTCTGTTTCCCTTTTCAAATGGCTCTTCCTCGAGGTCTGCCAGGTGGTAGCCCTTACACCTGTTCTGCTTCTCTTTAAGAGGAGCTGGGAGCTTAACCCTGGGTCCCAGCTTAGGCAGCTGGCCCCACAGGACACAAGACTGGCCAACTCATGTCCAGCCATGGGTATGAATGTGGAACAGCACAAAAGTGGCAGAAATAGTTTTGGAAAATAGCTGCTTGGCCCTTACCAACAGCCAACAAAATAAAAAACAAAACAAACAAAACAAAAAAACCCCACAAACACAGGGGCTTCTGTTTTCTTTAAATGTGCAGGTGTTTCTGTTCAGGATGCAGCTAGCCACCTCCTCACATAAATTTTCTGCTTTTCCCCAAGCTTGGCGTGTACCTGAAGGCATTTGAACATCTCCGAAATGCACTGACGTATAACCCCACCAACCTCAAGATACGGCGGGCCAGAATTTTGAGGGCCAACCTGACCCTGAAAGCCAGCAGGGAGATCTGAGGAATGGGTTATTACCCCTGCCACTTGCAGCACTGGGACCAAATTTAAGCCCTAGCCCCTGCTAGGCCAGTGCTCTACCACTGAGCTGTAACCCAGCCTGAGAAGTTGGCTTTTCAAAAGAAAAACTACCCAGGTGTGGCCCTTCTTAGCTAAAAATATTGTACATTGTGGTGCCTTGTTTGGTGCCATCCAAGAAAACCTGTTTTAGCCAGTCTGTGACTCCCGTGAAAACGGTGACAGTGCTGCGTGGAGATGTTATTTGGGAAGCTGGAAAAGCCTGTGTAACTTGTAGAGCCACAGTGACTGCAGAAGACAGCTGTTAGAGGTGACTGGGGAGAAGGCAGAGCCTGGGGTGAATGGCTCCAAGGAGACACAGCCAGTGGGGCCACTCAGCACCACATCCAGTCCCCACCTCAGGCGCCAGGACCCTGTGTAGCTCTGGCCTCCCATCTCCCCTCACCCTGCAGAGCCCAGAGGCCCAGGCTGGGCCTAGGCTGGCTCACCTCCGAGTGGCAGCAAGAGCAGGGTCTGGAGCAGCAAATACAGGAGTTTCTGAGGTGCTGGGCTGCTTGGTGTACAGGCAGGCGACTTTCCTGCAGTACAGGCTTTCCTGGCTGTCGTAGCAGCAGGGGAGTAACAAGCTGGGTAAAGCCAGTGACCCCCCCCCCCCAATACTGTGTCGATGGGAAGCATGAGGCGAATGTGTCCCACCAGCAGTGGCTTAGTTGTATTGTCTGTGACTCTGCTGACAACCTGCAGAGTGTGTACCTGCACTCAGTGGCTCCTGTCTGCCACCACCCTGGGTCTGCTGACTGACTGTTGTTCTCAGGCCATCTTGGCGGCAGGCAGCATGATGCAGACCCACAGGGACTTCAGTGTTGCCCTCACCAACTACAGAGCTGTGGCCTGTGCCATCCCCAGAAGTCGCCCTGTCTGGAATAACATTGGAATGTGGTTCTTTGGCAAGCAGAAATACGTGGCAGTGAGTGTGCCCTGACCTCACTTGTCGAGTCTGTCCCTGAGGTGGGTAATGGTGTCTGCAGAGCTCACCCTGATCCTTCCCGAGGTCCTCTCGCCACAGGCATCAGCTGCCCACTTCGGCTGGAAGATTCTGTGTAACCTGGGCCTCGTCCACCAGACCACGCAGCAGTGTGCGTCTGCCTTCCACTTCCTCAGCATAGCCATCAACTTCCAGCCCAAGATGGGGGAGCTCTACGTGCTGCTGGCTGGTAAGAGATGCACAGAGCAGGGTCTGCTTAGGGGAAGAAGAGTTAGACCATCAGCCACTGGGTAGACACCCCATAGAAGCCATTGCTAGGAGACCCTGAAGGATCCGGTGCATGCCCAGGTGATGGCAGAGTGCCTGCTTGCTTCTCACCGGAGGAGTTTCCCACATCCTGCCAGGGTACATTGAGCTCATCCCTAGTTCATCTCTTAGCACTGTGTTCTCTTGGCTTTCCTTTGTGGGAGGGGCACTAGCGGTCACA
Source organism: Hydrochoerus hydrochaeris (assembly GCA_004027455.1). Classification (NCBI taxonomy): domain Eukaryota; kingdom Metazoa; phylum Chordata; class Mammalia; order Rodentia; family Hydrochaeridae; genus Hydrochoerus; species Hydrochoerus hydrochaeris. Next base: position 271,933 of record PVLA01002110.1, on the reverse strand, counting down.
ACCGGGACCTTTCACAGGCTAGGCCAGTGTGCTGCGGCACCGCACCCCCACCTCCTTCCCATGTACACAACTCAGCCAGGTCCCAGAGACCTAGGGACCAAGGTGAGGAGGACTCCGCCTCCACTGTGCCGGCATGGACTCAGGTAGGTGTGAGGGACGACAGGGAGTGGCAGCTCTTGGCATTGCCGGGGTTAAACAGCTGGCCCATTAATGCTGTTTCTGTTACTCTGTAAACTGGTCCCCGGTTGTCCCAAGTCAAGCTTGGCCATGTTATACAGTGTCGTTCCATTCCTACAACTCCGTTTATGCCACACAGATAATAAAATTCATCACAAAAAAAATGAGTTAATCAGGCAAATACTTTCAAACATTTAAAGTGCCTGACCAGGGCTGGGGTGGCAGCCTAGTGCAGAGCATGTGCCTAGCAAGTGAGAGGCTTTGGGTTTAATCCTCAGCACTGCAAAAAAAAAAAAAAAAGGAAAGGAAGGAAGAAAGAAAGAAAAAAAGAAAAAGAAAGAAAGAAAGAAAGAAATTGTGTCTAAGAAATATTTTCTCCAAATCCTAAACTTAGTAAATGAAAACCCGGCAGAATTTCTGTGTCTGGGTGGTTTGAGTGCAAAGATAGCCCAGTCCTGATGGGGACACAGAAACAGTGTGGCCTTCACATGGACCCCACAGAATCCCACCGTGGCCGAGGGTGCTGTGAACCAAGGGACACAGCTGTGCTGCAGCGTCCAAGAATGTGGTGGCGCTCGGCTGGGAATGGTCATCAGGCCAGATGAGGGAGGGGACGGCGGCCCCCACCCCAGCCTGTCCGTGTCCGCCCTGTTCCTAACGCTCCTTGCAGGTGCTGTTCAGTGCATTGCTGGGTGTCCTTGTTTTACAAGCATTTTGAGAAATACTGATTAAAAATGGTGCAGGGTTTGCTGTTAAATGAAAATCTGTAGATCATGGTTGACAATGGGAACAGTGATGGGGTCAGATGCAGTGCTGTAGACACAGGAATGGAGGTTGTTGGGGGCACTGGTGGAGACAGAAAGCTTGAGTTGAGTTTGAAGCAGGGCAGTGCCAGAAAAGAAACTGCAAGCTGAGTGTAGCACTACAGGTGTGTAATCCTAGCACTCAGGAGGCTGAGGCAAGAAGATCTCTCAGAGTTTGAAGCCAGCCTGGCCTACATCGCAAAACCCTGTCTCAAAAAAAAATTTTTTTTAAAGTAAAACTGCAAAAGCAGGATGCTCAGTGGTTGGCAGCTCAGTGCACAGAGAGAGGTCTCAGCTAGGCTGCGGGAGCCCAGTGGAAGTAGCCGTCAGGGGCTCTGTCCTCTAAGCCGTGCTCTCTGCTGCAGTGGCCCTGACTAACCTGGAAGATATGGAGAATGCCAAGAAAGCCTACTCAGAAGCAGTGCGCCTGGACAAGTGAGCTGCCCTGTGGGACCAGTACTGGGTGCCGTCCCGCACAGCCTGGACCTGGACTCAGGCCCAGCCGGAGAGAGACTGGCTCCCAAGCAGGCAGGGCAAGCCCCCAGTCCCATGTTTGGTAACTGGGAGGCCGGCGTGGGCTGTAGACACGGGCTGCTGCTGAAGCCGGCTTGCTGGAGTATTACACAGGACTCTGGCTTTAGCATAATCTAAGCCAAGTGTCACTTCCAGGGTTTTCCGCTGGCATCTGTTGTACAGCAGGGCTGGCCCCATTAAGGCTGAGAGGCCAGACTCAGTCTCACTCAGTACCTGCTTTTCCAGTTAGGCAGCGGGCTGAGTCTTCCCCAAGGGTCCGAGGTGTGGTGTGTGTGTTCCACCCTGCCGTTCCGCAGAGAAATCTACCTGATCGGCTGCATTTCAGGGTAATGGGAAGGTGAGCACCCCAGGTGAGCGATTTTTGCAAAGCCCCCATCTGTCGCAGGTGTAACCCTCTGGTAAACCTGAATTATGCTGTGCTGCTGTACAACCAGGGCGAGAGGAGGGGTGCCCTGGCCCAGTACTGGTTGATAGAGAAGAAAATCACCTTTCTCAAGGACAACAGCTCTCTGGAGTTTGACTCTGAGGTACGTCTCACTAGCTCCCAGGGGTCACTAAGCAAGCTCTGACACTTCTGAATCAAGTCCCAGTAGTCCAAATGCAAGGTATTATAAGTTCATGCCTCTTTTGGCTAGGGTGTTCCTTGTAGCAGGGGTCTGCCAGTTACAGGCTGAGACCAGCTTTCCTAGAAGAAAACAGTAAGGGAACACAGGCTTCCTGTGTGGGGTGGGGGCTGTCTCTTGCAGTGTCCTCCTGCTTTCCCACTGCAGTAAAGGCAGGGTGGAGCCCAGTCAGCATCGGACCTGAACTACGGGGTTTTGAGATGCTGATAAAGCCCCCGCCCTCCGCCAAGGGGAGAGGTTTCTCTGCTGTCTGCAAGTGACTTCTCTGGAGAAGTGCTTCCGGCCCGAACACACAGTCCTCAGACAGTGCCATCATCGGGTGTTCCTGGAAGAGAAGGTTCCTCTCCCAGTCACGCCTGTGCCTTTTCTTCTTGTGCTGCACAAGATGGTGGAGATGGCTCAGAAGCTGGGAGCCGCTCTCCAGGCTGCCGAGGCTCTGGTCTGAACTACACCAATGAAAGATCGCAAACAAAGCACCAGACTGCTTCCGCCAGCAAACCTGCCAGGCTCCAGCAGCCTCTGGGCTCCAACCAAACTCTGGGACAGGCGATGTCTTCGGCAACCTTTTACAGGAAGCTCCCTGCAGTTAGAAGCCCTCAGAGAGGACATCCTTGGAGAACGGCTGCTGGGGCGGCACCTGCTTGCCTGGGGTGGCACCTGCTTGCCTGGGGCGGCACCTGCTTGCCTGGGGCGAGCTGTGTTACAGATAACACTTCCAGCATCTTTGGTTGGATGGACCACACCCTGGGCTTCACTGACTTCTTTGTTACTGGGTTGTCCTTTCACTTCACAGTTTCACAGCACAGTTAGATTTCTTTCAGTGACTCACTGAAGGCAGCCTTTCTGTCTTCAGCTGTGGTTCTCCCTCCCCGCTGCAGACACTGTAGGCCTGCGATGTCCAGAAAATACAGGACTTTTTTGAGACAGGGTCTTGCTGTGTAGTTGAGACTGGCCTTGAACTGGCAGCGATCCTCACATGGCCAGGCAGTAGAGAGGCCACAGCATTCAGAGAGGACACAAGCCTCAGCCTCCCAATTGCTGGGATTACAGCCTGCACCACCATACCCAGCAAGGTTTTCTCTAAATTCAACAGCAAAAAATAAAGATCTGTCCTGGAATTATAGAACTGAGGGTGCCAGCTATCTGCTTTGTTACAGGTGGAGGAACAACCCAACTCACAAAGCCACCATCTCTTCCCTTGGAGCCAGAGCCCATGGAGCAAGCAAGTTCAACCAAAGCATCAGAACAAGTAAGAATGCCAGGCTTGGTGGCACATGCCTGTAATCGCAGCACTCGGGAGACTGAGGCAGGAGGATCGCTGCTAGTTCAGGGCCAGCCTACAGTACAAAGCAAGACTCTGTCACAAAAATCCAAAACAAAGAGAATAAGAGAAGAATAGGAGGTTTTCTTGGGGGAAGCTGCAATGGATGGAGGGAAGGTCACAAAACCAGGCTAAGTAGAGGCCGGTGCCAGAGTGCTGAGCGAGGACGTGGGCTATGCTGTGACCCTGAGGCTCCACACCTGTGCAGCCTGCACCAGCCCAGAGACAGGGAGCAAACAGCAGCAGTTGCCCAGAAAGGCAGAGACAGGGCGAGGCTGAGGCAGGCGTGGCTGTCCCTCAGGAACATGGTGCTGCTAGCTCCAGGGAGGACTTCCCTTGGGTGGGGAACGGCCACTCAGTACCCTCATGAGGACAAAGCCTTGGCCCAGCTGTGACCTCAGGCCCTGGGTGCTGTCAGCCCACCAGGCAGACACCAGTCTTGAATTAATCCAGTCTAAACAGCCTAAAGGAAAGAAATGATAGAAGAAGTGCTAAGTTGAGGTCCAAACCTGAGGCGCCCAGCTGCTGCATGTCCCAGAACAAGGGAATCCAGAACAAGTCCCTGAGTTTCCTTTGCCGAGGCCCAGGTCCAGGGCTGGATCACGGCGTCAAGGCTTGGTATCAGCAGCAAGGATTAAAAGCAAATCAGTCTCTTAGCAGAGGAATTTAGTGTCAGACAGTGAGTGCCGTCCACTAACCAGCTGCTCTCAGTGCAGTCGTGTGTCCTTCTAAAGATCATGTTATGGTTCTCTGGACAAAGTTGTTGTTCACGTAGAAAAAAATGAGAGATTACAATAAACTTTGTTAAAAACTGACTGCTGTTAGCCCCACCTGTCTCCAAGCCTGGTTTGGGGCTGCAGGAGGAGCGGCAGGGTCGGTCACCAATCCGTGCGGCAGCAGACACAGCAGGGGGCAGATGTGAGGCCCCTGCCATCCACAGGTGTGGGGTGGACAGGCTTTCGGCCTTGGCTGCTCACTTCTGCATCTGCACGGGGGCTGCGCCTGGGCAGAGCGGACTGGTTACTGAGCCTGGGGCAGTTACTGAGAAGGTCTCAGAGGAGACTTCTTTTCACGCAGCTGGACAAGGGGCAGGCAACTCGAAAGATCTAGGAGCTAAAGTCAACAGCCGGGTGTGGCAGTGTGCACCTCTGCAACTCTAGTATTTGAGAGGCTGAGACGGGAGGCTTGTGAATTTGAAGCCAGCCTGGGCTACATAGCAACCTGTCTCAACAACAACAACAAAAAAAATCTAAAATCAAAAATTACGGTTGACTCAATGTGGCCAGTGACCAGTTGGGAGCTGAAAGCCAATTGTCTAGTCTCCTTTTCTAGACCCACATGTCCAAGGCGGCCCATCAGTGCCATCTTCTTAGACCTGACTAACTGGATTTAGGTAGGAATGGAAAGAGTCTGGAGTAATATGGCTAGCTGAAAATCACAGACTTGAAAGAAGTCTCCCAGAGCAAGCTAGCATTGTCCAGCATGCTGGAAGGCTGAGGCGGGCATCGAGGGGGAGCCCAGTCGGGGTATAGCTCGGTGCCTAGGCCTGCATCCAGTCCTTAGTACCTTAGTGAGTACAAACACTCCAAAACATCAAAGCAGGAAAATAAACATTAAAGTGAAAAGCAGAAGAACTTACAAAGGAGGCAACAGAAGGAACAAGAGTAAACCGAGAAGAATCAGAGTGGCTTTAGGGAAGGCCAGGCCATTCACTGAACGCTTGCAGCAGGAAGTGACTGGCAGTCATTGAGAGGTGGGTGCTGAGGCTGGAAGAGGCAAAGTGAGCTTCTCACACTAAGTGCTGGACCAGGATTCAAATCCAGGTCCTGACGCAAAGCTCCTGCTCTTCTGTCATTTAGCACTGTCACACCTTTGCTGAGGCTTGGCGACTGAAGAGGAAATTGGGCGACTCAATTCAGAAAGTTTCGAAGCAGAAGAGAGGCAGAGCTGAATTTATTCCTGTGAGCTGAGAGCACTGAGGACAGAAAAGGGGAGAGAATGCAGGGTCAGGGCTGTTCACTGTTCCTGGCCACCTTAGAGGGGCGAGATGGCACCTGGCACCCATGGGCAGCAGGAAGCAAGGAATGCCTTCCACACCCACCCAGGCTCAATCCTAAAAACAGTCAGAAGCAGGCTGCACACGTCCTATGGGCATGTGGAGCTGCTCTAACTTCTGGGTTTTTGGTTTGGTTTGGCTTGATAGAGGGGAATCGAACTCATAACCTCACACTTGCCATGCAGGTGCTTGTGCCGCTGAGCTACATCCCCAGCCCTGCTGTGACTTCTGAGAGTTGCTTGTGTTACAGCTTTTCAAAGTAAGGATAATCCCAGCACTTGGGAGGCTGAGGCAGGAGGACTGTTGTGAGTTTGTGGCCAAGCTGGGCTACATAAGTTCAAAGCTACCCAGAACTACATATGAGATCCTGTCTCATAAAGACAAAATGAGGGCGGCAGAGCAAATGCAAGGTTCTGAGTTTGATTTCCGATACCAAAAACAAACAAAACAACAATGAAATAATAAGTTGGGGCCAAGTACATAATCACACGAACAGATGTGGTTTTGAATGGCTTGATTTAGAGAACAGAAAGCAGAAATATGAATTAGGACTTCAGGCTTGTGCCACCATACCCAGCTATATCCCATATTCTAGGGAAGACTTTAAATCCTACCAAGGGAAATTTTCCCAAGTGGACCTACAGAGTCCTGGCACAATCCCAGCACTTTCTGGGTAGCAATGCACAAGCTGATTCGTAAGTTCTGTGAAAAGGCAAAGACCTAGCACATCTAAGGTGATCTTGGACAAAATTAGGAGACAAGTCCTTCTTCACCTCAAGGCTTAGTCAACAAGGTAAAGTCAACATGTGGCACTGGCATAAGAACAAATACACGGGTAATGTAATAAAGCGTATACTCGGATTTCACAGTCATTTGACTTTTTGATAAAAGCACCACAGCAATGTGATGCAAAGTGTCTCCAACAAATGGTGCTGGTGCTGGGACGACTGGATAGCTGTGTGGAAGACGATAAACTGAGAGGCTTGGGATAGGAAGACGTTGGTGAAAGGCAGCAGATTTCAGCTAAGTGGAGTGAGGTGAAGACAGTGACTGTGACGACTGTTAACAGCAGTGTGTTCTTGGAAATTACTAAAATTAGATTTTAAGTGTTGTCATCCCACACCACAAAAGAGGCCAGCTAATACCTATGTCAGTGGGCTTGATTGAACTACTCCACAGTATATTCGAACCATATATATAGTGTAAAATTCTCAGGTAAAACATAAAACCTGACCTCAGCCTAAAACTGTATGTAGAAAGTAACAAGCCGGAGAAGGTGATGCATGCCTGTAATCCCAGCATGGGTGAGGAGGATCGCTGTGAGTTTGGGGTCAGCCTGGGTTGCATGGTGAGACCCAGTCCCAAAACAAAACAAACCCAAAGGCAAAGTAGCTCAAAATGGATTACTGCCCTACTTATAAAATCTAAAGTTCCTAGAAAAAAATAGGAAACTATGTTCATGACAGGTCACACAGAAGACATTAAGAGTGGGGGAACTGAGCCACAGACTTGGAGAAAATAAAACATACCCCAAAAAAGACCTGTATTCAGAATACAAAAAAAATTACTATAGCTTAATAAGCCAAGCAACTAAAAAAATGGGTAGAGATTTGGGCACTTCACAAAGACATGCATGGGCAGTCTGCACAAAAGCGCTCATCTGTCACATAGGAAATCATTAAATACACAAATGGCTTCAGTTAAACCATGACAGTACTAAACGCTGGCAAGAATGACACAACCGTAAGTATCATATACCATTGACAGCAGTCAGTGTCACATGGTCCAGCAGCTTTGGGAAAAGGGCCTTTAAGCATTCTCTCAATTTTTATCCAGAAAACTGTGTATACACTTACTGATAATAGCTCTATACCTAAAAGCATCCAAGTAGAAGTTCTGTATTTGGAACAGAATACTATTTATCCACAGAAAACAATGAACTACATGCAACATGCATTAACCTCTAAAACACTGAGTGAAAAAACTCATGCTGGAAGATACTAATCTCAGAACTCACACTACTTACTTATGATGAGAAAAACAGGGTTAGCACTAGAGCTGGGATGACTTGGAAGAGAAGTTTGTGGGGTGCAAGAGTCTGCCTTGAGTTGGAGAAAAACATGTCAGAGCTTACCAAGTGGTATGATTAGATGTGTGCTGTCTCACTGCATAAAGATTTTTATCTTGAAAAAGACCAGAAATAAAATGCTAAATTATTACAATTGAAATTACTGCAGTAGCTTTCAGATGATTCAAGGCAGTTCCTAAAGACAACCTAGGAACCCTCTGCTCAGCTCAGCAGTAACTGATGATTGCTGCATGGCACATGCCTGCTGTGCCAAATACTTGGCGCATCCGTTTCCCTCGGCCAGGAGCCCACTTTACGGACAGAGGCTGATCAAGGGCCACTTGTCCAGAACTGGACAGCACTTGCCATCTCAAAACTTTGCATGGATCTGTGTGTCCTATTGGAGTTACCCCCACCCCACTCAAACAGGACAAAATGAGAGAAAAACAGGGCACTGAACCCTGGCGTGACGGGTAGATCAGCTCTTCCCCAGGTCTCTCAGCAAGGGGCGTTCCAACTTCTCAGCCTCACATAAAATCACAGGTGCAGAACGGCAGCTTAACGCACAGGATGGAGGCCCACAGTGCCCTGTTCAGCTTACTGTCCCTTCGATGGCTTCTGCCAACTCTGGCCTCAGGGACAGCTCCAGCCATGCTTGGCCCACCTGGCGAGAAGGCGGCACACTCTGCAGAGTGAGGTTTGCACACTCAGTCCTCTCACACTTGTCCAGATGTACATTCACCATCTGACCAACGATCTACTGTGCTGCTTACAGCATACAATGCGTTGTGATATTTTGGCAACAACCATCAAATTGGATTAGGAACTGCTACTACTATTAATAGCTCAAGGCACATCTGAAAGAGACCACTCCGGGGTTAGGGGTGGAGCTCAGTGGCACGGAGCTGGCCTGGCATCTCCAAGGCCCTGGGTTCAATCCCAAGCACTACAAAAACCAAACCAAACCAAAAAAACCTAACACTGTTCTGGGCTACATAATGACTGTAAAGCCCATTTTCTTAACTGGTCTTTACTGACATTACAGAAACTGGAGTACTAATTTAGTGTGACTAATAAAGTTACAGGTTTAGAAGATTTAGAAATGGTGAATTACTCCAGTTCTTGGGAAAACAGAAATCTCTTAATCCTTTTTAATACAGATAGGCTAGAAAGTTGGTTCTTAGTGTTGTTTTTGTTTTTTTAGTTAAACTTGGAGGCAGAGCAGGGAAAGCTGACAGCCAGGGATTTCCTGAGTTACTTACTTCTAAAGGCAAGGTGTGCTATTCTCTAGGTTTAATTTTCTCTGGAAAAGAGAAAGCAAATTCTTTCATCCTATGCAAAGTGATAGGTCATAAATAAAAAGCCTGAGGTAGCCGTCGGATTCCAGGAGCTGCTGTGTGGCCCTCCACAAGCCTGGCCTGCCACCACATTATCACCAGATGCCATGGCCATGCTGCCCTTTGTACAAACCACAGCTCACTGTGCTTTGAATCTACTGTGTTCCTGCCCAGCTTCAACTCAGCTACTGCATCCTGGTGGCCTCTGTCACCCTAAGCCTCAGAGGACTGTCTTGCTCCACAGGCTTAGTAGTGTGAGGGACTGCCTGACCCAGTGACAAAGAAGATAAACACAACATCAGAGTGACACAGCAGTCACAAGAGCAGAGTGAGGTGCAAAAAAAGAAAAAAAAGAATTACAGGCAGACTTAGGAGTAGTGAAATGTACATTGTTTTTAATATTTTTAAAAGCACACAGAAGTCTTGATTTTTTAAAAAATAAATATATACCACGACAAAGTTATTCATGATCCTGGAGCTCTTTTGAGGTCAAACTTTAATGGATGCATCAATAACAAGTTGATAAAACATACATGGTCTGTTACACACAGATGTACATTCCAGTTGTAAAAGCAAACTCCTTCGCGGCTCAGAAAGACGTGGCATCAGGCTTCTGCTGCAGAAAGAACAGCAAAGCTGGGTGGGGGGCTCAGCAGCCTCCGATCCAAGGAGCTAAGGCAGGAAGGCCCCATTCCTCAGCTCACAGCAGCACCCAGGCTTCTGGACACCTGCAGGGCGACCGGCTTGGAGGCTCCGTGGGGATCCTACTTCTGCTGCACCAAAGCACCGGAGGGAGGGACTGTGCTCTCTGTACTTGTGGTCATGACCTAGGTCTGAGAGCAGAAGACCTCGAAGGTGCGCTCACTAAATACCGTTGCTGTCCTGTTCAGTGGAAGCCTTGCGCAGGCTGGGGAGGGACAGGGTGCTTCCCGGTGTGCAGGGACAGGGCGCCTTCTCTGCCTGACAGCTCCAAGGTGAAGAAGTTTGGCTTAAACTACTGGGTGACACTGCAGAAGTTGGAGATTTGGGAACTGAAGCTTTCACTCCTGCAACATACAACATAACAAACGAAATCCCAGTCTTAGTAGGAGAGAGCTAAATCTTGGTTCAAACCCGACATGCTCCGACGGGCCTGCCCACAGGCTGGAATGTATCTGCTCAGCGGAAGCTGTGGCTGTTTCTTTGGCTGTCTTCCAGTTAGGTCTGGACCCGGCCCCTCGATTGTTTTCTGAGCTGCCTGCCTCCTGCAGTCCCTTGGTCAGCTAGTGCTCAGCCTGACATGCCCCCCACTGCCCTCCTAAGCCACAGAGGGGACCTCCGAGTAGAAGAGGCCTTCGGCTGAGATGGCGTCCCCAAGGCCCACAGTTCGAACTGGGTCCTTGCACACCAGCACTGGTGTGAAGTAGAAGGACACGCCCCCACGATGCCACTCAGCCACAGGCTTGTTCAGGTTTAGTACAATCCTGGAGCCACCCTCTGAGTGGGAAGTCATGAATTCTCGGGGTGCCCTCAGAGACACGCGGCTAGCGTCAATGGTTTCAGTGGCGCAGGCCTGCGTCCCGGCCACACGCGCTCCAGCCGCCACAGCTGCCAGCTGGTTGGCCCAGTGCCCATCCACTGTGGCCAGGATGTGGTAGACCAGCGTGTGGAAATGGATCCTGGTGAGGTCTGAGGCTCGGTCTTTGCTCCTCCCGTGTTCCTGTAGGATCCAGAAGAGGATGTCGCTGACCATGCCCACGTCAGGAACACCGTTCCAGGAGCGCAGCGAGGCATGAGGTCCCGACGCTGCCTGGCTGAGGAACAGCAGCTCCTGTTCGTTCAGCCCCAGGGAAGTCACTGCAGGAAAGACCTGCTAACAGAAACAAGGACAGGTCTCTCGCTGGTGGTCACCCCCAGCTGGGAGCTCAGGACACAGCCACTGTACATGGGATGGGGACAGTGGGTATCGTTTCTCACCCTCAATCTGCCTCTCACCACAGCCACCTCTGGGCTCACTTGGGACATGCTGTGAGGCTGTGGCAGTACTGTTTCACCCCTGGGGTTTTGGTAAGAGAAGGCAGGGTTCTGTGTGTTCTCCATGACAGCCGATTCGGCCCCTGCCCACAGTGGACTTTCAGAAGGGGTGAGGAGAGTTCTCGAGACAATGAAATAACCACGGCTCATTTGTAAAAAGTGAAGGTGCTTAGCCTCTGAAACAGAAATATGAACTCCACTGAGAAACACTACAGGTGAACCCAAGGGTCAGTTTGGGACACCGAGTGATAAGGACAGCCAGGGCAGGGCTGCTGGTGATAAGGTGCCCTCCCCAGTGACGGAGACAGGTGTTGACAGCAGATTGAGGCAGCTCCATAGTCTCAACTCTGCTGTGGGGAAAAACCGCCCCCAAAGCACGCTGCTGTGCGGAGGCGGGGCGAGTGTTCCTAGGTGCCACCGATGAGCCACACGAGATCACCCCAAGTTTCCCCACTCTCTGCTCCCTAAAATTTAAGTGAAGGCAGCTCAGCTGGGCTTTTGATTTCCTGCTTGAGTTCTGCCATTCACCTCTACCTCTCCATTCCAGAGGGAGGAATGTGACCCACAGCCCCTTGCTCAGCTGCACTTCCATGCTCGGGACAAGTGTAGGGCCTTACCTGGCTCCCCTGAGCCCCAGGTCTGGGTAGCACAACACCCACACTTTGGTAAGCTGTCCAGGCCTTGCCAGCAGGCCAGAGCCTGGCCAGTGGGATTACCTGCTGCATGATGCTGCTCATGAGCTCCCTGTTCGTCATGCTGGCCAGCTCCAGGTGAACTGGAACCCCCGTGGGGATGTCAGCAATGGAGGTGACAACCTACAAAGGGAAGAGGACAAGACTACCATCAGGATAGGAGGAAGCTGGACAAGAAGGAAGAAAAGATGTCATCCCGAGCGGTCTGGGGCCCCTCATGACTGTGGATGCCTCCACCTCTGCGGGCCACAGACACTTTCCCAGCAGGGAAAGTGCAGAGAACCATCAGGTCACACGGTCAGAGGCCAAAGAACTGGCCGTGTCTGGACATACTGCCGGTCCATACCAGGGTCTGAACTGAGCAGCTGGCTCCAACTGCTGGACAGATGTGCAGGCCCCACAGTGCAGTGCGACGGGGGACAGGTAACACAGAGGACACACACCACAGTGCCTGCAGTTTGCAGGAGGCAGAGGTGTGACCAAGACGCTGTCCTGCCCTGCCCCAAGCAGCTGCTGCCAGGTGTCCTCAGGAAATGGGACCTATGGCAGACCAAGCCTCAAAGGATGAGGCAGGAGCCTGAGAGTCCCCGATGGTGCCATTACCTCCAAGAGCCTCTTCCTCTGGATGTCCCTGCTCTGTCCCTCCATCATGTGCAAGCCGGATAGGACCACCAGGTCAGGCTGGAACTCCTCCAGGCTGGACATGAACACCTCCAGTGTGTTCATGGCCCCATTGGAGAGGTCGTGGGAGAAGATGAAGCGGTTGGCATGGGGAGCTTTAAACTGGCCCCACTCCTCCCCTGCAAGAGCCGGGTCGACACAATGGGAAGAAAAGGAAGAGCCGTTCAGTGTCCCAGCAGCAGGGAGCCCCGGTTCTGAGCAGACAGCCCTGCGGTCTGCCGAGCTCAGGCACAGGACACTGTCCTGCCTCGTGGGCCCCCATAGGGGACACACTGCCTCTGTGGAAGCACAGTCCCCCATGGCACCCCCGTTTAGCTGGAATCTGGGCAGGCCACCTTCACACTGTCCCGTGTTTTGCAGTCTCTGCGGCCTGAAGCAAAGACTGCCAAGCCCAGGAGTGAGGCTGCCTCCTCCTCAAATGCTCAGCCTTTTCCAGGCAGCCTGGCCGCTTCCTTCCCAGGATCCGAGGCACCCGGGAGGGGCTTGGCACACAGTGATTAGCTTAGGACACAGCCCACAGCGTTTTCCGCTCCCGTCCCTCAGGCCTCAATGGAATTGGCAATGGCTGTGTGAATGGCCAGCAAAGACACAAACGGCACAGACTGAGGACCTCAAGGACTGTGACAATGAACAGAGCTGTCCACAGAGTTCTCAAGTGGACAGGACAGCGCTATGGGAAAAGCACACAGCGTGGGTCCCCTTCCCACAGCAGGACACGGAAATGCTAGGAAACATGGCCCACGCAGCTAGGGGAACACGCCACACAGCCTCCAAGATGAGCTGACTGCTTCAAGGAGAGACAGAGGTGGAAATCAACAGGTTTCTACAAGGCAAGGACAAGAGGGGCCGGTGAGCTGCTCACTGGGTCTGCCAGAGGCGGGACTAGAGTCACCTGAGAAACAAATGGATTGGAGCCTGTCCCAGGACAGCACCCTCTGCCCACAGGGCTTTGTGAGCATTGCTGCATAGCCTCTCCTCTCAGTTTAGCACCCTGCCCTTCCCTCGGCTGGGTCAGTGAGAACTGTGTAGCCACTGCCTACATCTCTAGCCCCAGCCTGCAAGCAAGCTGCCCTGGGGCGAGTTGTGGGAGGCACAGAAACAAGTTGACAAAGCCTGTTTGAAAGCACCTGTCCAGATGAGAGAGGCTGGGGACAGAGTGATGTAAGAGAGCTGACATGAAGCTGCTGCCACCAGACTATGTGCCCCCCCCACCGTGAAAATGTCACCTTGCCAAAAGCCTAATGGAAGCCCACTGTCTTGTACAAAGAAAGCTGAGACACAGTGAAGAAAAACTGAATGCGAGGTTTATAAATCCAGAGCGGGGCCAGCTCACAAATCCCACAGCAAAGAAGTGGGGTGTGGTGGGCACACCTGTAATCCCAGCACCCGGAGGGCTACAGCAGCAGGATCCCTGCAAGTTTGAGGCCAACCTACCCTACATAGTGAGTTCTTGGTTGGCCTGGAATAGAGACTCTGTCTCAAAGACACAAAAACAAAAATACAGCAGCAAAGTCTTCTTGAAGACATGCGTCTCTCCACTGGGCAATCACCATGGGAAGTGACAGAAACCAAAAACTGCAAAGGTGGCCGGCTCATGCTGTGGAGGCCGAGGCAGGTGGCAGAAAGAGCCTGGCCTGAAGGCGAGCAGGCTCACCGAGCTGCTCACAGGGCCTGGCCCTCACTGCCACACACAGGAGGGAAACCACCACTCCTATTTCCCAGCAGGCAGAGCGTCAGCAGAGGAGCTCAGCCTACATGTGCTGCAGTGTGAACAGTCTTCTGCCTCTGATGTGCAAACCCTGCCTCAATTCCCACCGAATGCTAAAAGCACCCAAAGGAGAACTGGAAGCGAGCCACAGTTCATTTCTGCACTGCAGAAAGGCATCACTTTCAAGCTGTCCTGTCTTCCCACCTGATGTGACAGTTAATTATTTCAGCAGGTGAGCTTCTCTTAATTGTTTCATTTGGAAGCAGTTCACCAACAAGCATCAGTTATCAAATTATTCTTTTTGTATGGTAGACACTTTAACACAAATTAATAATGTACTGCATCAGAAACTCAAGACTCTGAGTTCTTAGCAAGGGAAAGATAAAGAAGGATATCTGGATGTAAGAGTCTTGCAGAAATCAGACCCCTGGTCTTTGAAACAGAGAATCTACTGGGGAGAGGTAGGGTGAGGGCACTGGGTTTATAAACATTGGAATACACATAATGGAAAGTAACATAAGTGATGTTAAATACAAAACATTCCCATTCACAGTCCAAGGCAAAAATAAATCATCCCAAGAGTGCTCACCAGAGACCTGGAACCAGTTATTAGCAGCATGAGGAACTGGGCCAGAGAAGCCCAGGGCAGAATCCAGCAGAGTTAAACAAACACTACCTGCCTGGCTCTCTTCTCAAGTCATAAAGGAAAACTTTATATATGTATATTTAACACATTTCCTTTTATGCAAGATGCCTGTTTTCCTGCAGCCTGGTTTCCCGTAGGTTCAGGCCTGCTGTGTTTCCTGAGTTTTCACCAGGGCTATAAAGCTTGAAGCCTCTCCCTGTGGACCATGGCAACAGCAGCTCTGAGAGCAGCAGGCCAGAAGCAAACAAGATCCTGCAAACTCGCAAGGATCAGTGTCCAGCAGTCACCCTCAGGCTGAGCACACGCAACCTCCCACACCCCCTGTACTCTTGTGGCACCTCCTCACCTCCCTTACCTGCCTGATACTCCAGAATGAGGTGGAACTCATCCGCTTCCTGCAGTGACTCTGGTGGGACAAACACGTTGTCATCAAGAAGCTCGTGGAGCTTTGGACCAACTGGACCACAAAGGAGAACCTGCAGATGAGTGGTAGGAAGTGGGTGTACCAGGAAACCCGCCTTTCCCCAGGGCCTGAAGGGTAGCCGGTCGGCTACATTCAGGCCAGTTTTATTCATTACAAAATTGCTGGAGAACACAAGACCCAAGTCACAGTCGTTGGTACTAATGCAAGGGCTGTGGCCTGTTGTGGAATGTTACTGTCCCCTGGAATTTACACACCGACTCTCCTCCACTCTAATGGTATCTGGAGATGGAGCTTTTAGGAAGTTTAAAGATTGAGTGTGGTCCTAAGAAAGGGAGAAAGATCTCTCTCTCTCTCTCTCTCTCTCTCACACACACACACACACACACACACACACACACACCCCAGGGAAAGGCCAAGGCAAACACTGTGACAAGGTGACACCTGCAGGCCAGGAAAAGAACCCTTACCAGAAACTGATCCTTGCTGCAACCTCAGTTTTAGATATTCCAGTCTCCAGAACTATTTAAATCACCTAGTTAATGGTATTTGTTACTACAACAGCACTGGCAGTCCAAGAACATTCTATTTTATTCCTAGAGTATCTTTTTATTCACACCCCATGTTACAGTTTAGATCTGAACTGTCCCCAGATCCTCTTGTCTGTGGAAGGAGGCTGGACCATGGGGCATCATACCCCTCAGTGGATTCATCCATCAATGAGTTCCTGGCTCAACTGCTGCAAGGAGGCGGGGCCTGGCTGGAGGCGGGGCCCTGAGGGGTGTGTTCTTGTTCCCACTCCTCCTCTCTGCTTCCTGACTGTCATGGGGTGAGCACCTTTTTTTCTGCTAGGTTCCTCTGTCATCCTGTGTCACCTTGGAGCCAGCAGACTACTGACTGAAACCATGAGCCCAAACCAGTCACAGGTGGGAAAGTGACCAAGACATCCCATGTAGGCAGCAGTCCTGAGCTGCTGTTTTCCCCAGCTGCCTGATGAAAACGGCTTTCTGAATCTGACAGGCACAGATATGTACTTCTAGGTCACCAGATGACTTAATCTGTGAGATCAAGCACCCTTCTTTACTTAACCATTATATGGACTGGACAGACTTCCAGCCAGGAAAATCAACAAGTACCTTTTCCAAACTCTTTCTCTTCAGCTCCAACCTGGCTCTCTCTCTGGCCACTCCGAGAAGCTATTTCACCTTAGCTGCTACCCTGCAGTCCCAGTAAGAAGCTGCTGCTTCTGTATCCCTCAGGACCAGGGCCGAGACTCAAACCCCCTAAATAATAAGGGTCTAGGGGAGGACTGAAATATAAGTCCCCAGAAACAGTCACTAGTATTTAGGTGCCTGCCCCCACCTGCTTGTGAACTGCTTTGGTTCCTACAGACAGCTAACTAAGACATCCCAGCTTCAGGGTAAAAACACACCCTTCTCCCTTTTCTGAAAATCCTCCCCCCGCTACTTTCTTTTCTTTTCTCTCTCTTTTCCTTTTGCTTGAAATATTTTTAATTTTTACAATTCAATGACATATCAAAGTAAGAGTGTTGATACAGGCTAAGAGTGCAAACAGGGATTAACAACAGGGTTAGCATGGTGGTGCACACCTGCAATGCCAGCACTCGGAAGGCTGTGGCAGAAGGACTGCTTGCTGTGAGTTCAAGGCCCGCCTAGGCTACATAGTGAGTTCAAGAGCAGTCTGAACTACATAGCATAAGTGAGACTTATCTCAAAAAACAAAAACAGATGTCAGAATGGTTACTTTAGTAAGCCTAAATCCCTGGTTATATTTTCTTCTTTTTTCTGACAAGGCCTTGCTTTGTAATTTAGGCTGGTGCCCAGACTCCAACTCAAAACCTGCTTACTTACCACCAAGTGCCAACACTGCAATTAAACCTGAACACTGAGGTTTTACTTTAGAAAAACACTGATACCCATGCTCAGCTGCGGGTGTGAGGTGGCTCCTGTGCTAATAGAGGGCTTTGTGTGCCTGTTGCCACATGCGTGCCACTGCTTTGCTCCCACTGGTTCACTCGATTTTTATCTCCAAAGTAGTAGTCAGCTAATTCCACTCAGACAAATGGCTTAGCACTTCAAGACTCTGCTCTGCCTCTTCCCATCTGGTGGCTCTCCTCTCCACCCCGGGGACACAGGGTCACCAACCCACCGGCTGTAAACTCACCCCCACACTCCCCAGCCCACAGCTGGGCCAGGTCCCCAGCCAGGTCCCCAGCCGTGTCAGCTCTGAACAATGTCTCTGCACCTCAAGGCCAGGACAGCAACAGTGCCACCTACAGTGCCCAGTGGCCTGACAGGCTGCTGCAAGAGTCAATCAGTGTCACACACACACACACACACACAGGGACAGTCACAAAGCGCTCTTCTGTCTGCCTCCTGCTAACCCTGTGCTACTTCCTGACAGGGGGCCATATAGCAGGTGATCCAGAAACTAAATCAAAAAAATGATATTCAGTTTTGTTCCTAACATTAAAACATAAAGGTACAGATTTTAATCAGGAATGTAACTTACCTTCAAGTCTGAGTTGGTTGCAAATTTCTGTCCAATTAAAGCTGCATTTCCTCCTACATAGTGCTGTAAAATAGTTCAAGGCTATTAGCCAATAATTTCAACAATTTCATTAGCCAGGCTTTTTAATTTCTCATGGTACAGTCCATTTCCCTCAAAAAAACATTCGGAGGTGACTTGCAACAAAGGACACAGACATTGGTAAGACACAGAAGCAAGCAGTGAGTCATAAGGTGAAGAAAAGGCCAGCTGTGGTGGTGCATGCCTATAATCCCAGAACTCAGGAGGCTAAGGCAGGAGGATCACTGCAAGTCTGAGGCCAGCCTGGACTACGAAATAAGTTCAAGCCCAGCCTGGACTACACAGCAAGACCCGTCTCAAAAAGTCCAAAAAACGAACAAGAGAGAGAGAGATAAAGAAAAGAAATATGCTAAGTAGGAAATTAGTAGGATCCCTTCTCTGTAGACCACATCTGGTGGAGCTTCCAGGCAGCCAGAAGGGGTAGAGAAAGCATGAAAGGTGGGGCCAGGTCTCATCTTCCAAACTGAGTGTATGACTGGTCACTCTCCTGAAAACCATTCAACAGATAAACTCTGTGGATCGAACTGAACCTGCATATGCCAGGCACACGCTCTACTGTGAGACTATATCCCAGCTCGAAAACCTTTTTTTTTTTTTTTTTTGGTACCAGGCATCAAACTCATGACCTTGTGCTTGCCAGGCAGGCACTTATGCCTCTGAGCTAAATCCCCAGCCCTTGAAAACCTTTTTTTAAAAAAACTTTTGAAATAAGGTCTTGCTCTGCAGCCCAGGCTGGCCTCCAACTTGTGGCCATTCTCTTGCCTCAGCTTTCTGGGACTGCAGGTGCGTGCCACCGCACCCGGCTTAAAAATGAAGCCTCACAAGGCCTTCGCCCCACCCAAGGTTTCCTTTCACCTCTATCTCCTGGCACCTCCACACCTACAGCCCAGCCCAGGACACCCCCTCCTCACACCAGGTGCAGCCTCTTTCTCTCTCCTCCCCACGACCACTTGGCCGCGACAGCACCCTCCCCAGGCAGGAAAACGGGTCCCTGCTGACCCCCTAACCAAACGAGCCCCTAATCACCCTTTCTCTGCTGGAGCTCTTGACCTCTGTCTGGGCTGGTGACTGGCTCCTTGGAACAGAATCGGAGCTGTCTTATGCATTTGGAGAAAGGAAGAAACACGCTGATGTGCTGGGAAATGCAGAGACTTTCGGTGGAGAGAATCCTTAAGGGGAAACTGCTCTAAGTACCCTGCGGCTCAGTTGTTAGGGATGGGGATAGGAATGGGAGGGCGGTGCCTTGGGAACCTACAGCAGGCAGCAAGGTTACTGTGGATTTTAAAAGAAGCCTGGGCACACACCACCTCCCAGTCCTTACCCAGGGGCGGGCACCGACCAGGCAGCAACCTCCCCCAGTGCTTGACAGCCTCCCTCCTGGATCAGGTGGAACAAGGGCATCTTTCTACAGACAAATGAGTAACATTCTGTGATAGCCGGGCTGAGATTCGGCCCTTTAACGTGGCAGGCATGCTTCCATGATTCAACCACGATGACCAGACAAATTTACAAAAAGCTCTTGGGGGAATATGAAGACAGCTGCAAAATGTACAACAGATTTTTCCTATAATGGTCATTAACTGTCATTTATCAGGTCACCTGCCTTTACTTAAGGGAGTTTGAAAAAGAATCAAACTGCAATGTGGATAGTAGGTACTATACTAACATACTGTGGGTTTTACGAATGTTAAGAAGTGACAAGGTTCCTGCAGAATTTTAATTTCACTATGAAACAGAAGGGAGAATCTGAGAATGGAAAGCAATACCAAGATCATAGAGATTCTGCACAGCAGACACATCACGTTCCAACTATCAAGATTGCCTCCTGTTAGCCAGGCGTGGTGACATACACCCCTAATCCCAACACTAAGGAGGCTCAGGCAGGAGGATTGCCTAGAGTTCAAGGCCAACCTGGACTATGTAGTTAAGTTCAAGGTCAGCCTGAACTACAAAGTGCCACATTTAAATAAAATTAAATAAATTCATTTATTTAAATTTAAATAAAAATAAAAACACAACTAGGGATGGACAGAAGCTGAGGTGGGAATGCTTAAGCAACCAACTGAAAGTAAGCTCAAAAAAGGCTGGGGGCACACGCGGCAGCGGCAGGAGGAGGGGCAGGAGTGGCAGCAGCGGCTTGCCGGGAGACACAGGAAGAGCCATAGCTGGGTTTCTACCCAGCTCTAGGGAAAAATGAAGCCTAAACTGGCTGTACTGTGGTTCAGACGGGGGGAGGTGACTGCCGGTGGAATATTAAGTCCAAATCAGCAAGATTTCAGTGCAAACGCACCCCCTTGTTCAGCATACAGAACTGATATAACCCGTGATGACCTGGCCGGTGAAAACACCTGACACAGCCAAGGCCAGACTGGCACTCGGGGTCACTACTGTGGGCTCCAGCATACACAGTATACCATGCAGGCTCTGGCGGGCTAAGCGGCCCAGGGCTACCACGAGATCAGCAGCTGGGGGCCAAGAGCTGCTGTGAGTCTACAATGGCTGGGGCCACAGGGGCAGCTATGCAGCTGAATAAAAGGCATTTCACCCAGTCTACAGCGCTGCACCTCAGTGACCCTACAGGAAGTGCCCAGACCACCTAGGCTGGGGATGTGTTTACATCCAGCAGGGGAGCTAAGGACTGCAGATGTCCCTCCCATCACCCCCAGGCTCCACCCTAAACTCCAGGGGTTCTCAGGATGCCACTGCAGAGTCCCCAGAGCCTGCTGGACAGGCAGATTCTGGTTCCCCTCTGGTACCTTCTGAGCTGTCCTCCAACAGTGCGCACAAGAGTCTGCATGGCCCCTCCACCAACCAGGGTGGATTGTGCTCCTCTTCCTGCGCTACCCAGGAAATGCTGGGCAGTGACATCACGGCCAGGGAAATGGGCTGGGGTGCTGCTGAATGCTCCCTGCTGCCCAGGACGGCCCTGGGCCACAATACCAGCCGTTCCACAAGGCAACCGTGGCCCTGCTCACAAACCTGCTCATGCGCTCGGGCCAACAGAGAATGACAAGGTCCCACCCTGCCCTTTCCCATACAAAGGCTGGTCTAGAGGACTCACCAACACTATAAGTCATCACCAGCAAGTGCTACAAGCCCAGCGGGTTAGGAGTCCACAGCTCCCTGGACATCATGAAGAAATGGGGAATTTTACTGAGGCTTTTGAAAGGGCACTGTATGCATTCCACACTAGCCTGGAACCTGGCACGATCCTCTTACCTCTGCCTCCCCAGCGCTGGGATGACAGGCATGCACCACCCAAGGGGATGCAGAATTCACCAAAACCGAAGTTTTAGTAAATATGCTTAATTATGCTGGCTAAATTAAACTGACTAGAAATGGCAGAGTTAAGAAGGTGCAACACCACAGAACGGGACTTCCCATGGCACACTAGAGGGAAAAGCTGCCTGGAGAATGACAGACAAGGCCTCCTTTGCCACCCGCCCCTAGTCCCTGCTGGTGGCAGACACACCTGGGCTCCAGGCAGCTCAGACGCAACATGGGCAATGTCATGAAAGGTTTCCCCGTCGGTGAAGAAGCGCTCAGCGGCTGCTCCTTGCCCCATGAAGTGGACAAAGGCTTCTTCCAGGTCACTCCTGGAGCGTAGAACGGCGTGGTCCTGCCCACTCCTGGGACTCAGGCCCAGGGCCTGCAGGAGCTTCACACCTGAGAGCACCACGTCGACACACGCGTTGACTCTGGAAGAAGCGGGGAGAGTGCAAATGAAAGATCGTGGGAGCAGGGAGAGGCCTCCGAGAGCCACATCAAACAGGAAACAGCTGAGGTGGCTGAGGACCGGAAACAAAGAGCACATGCAGAGGAAACAAGACTTTAATCAGATGCATTAGGATCAGAGCTTGAGACCCTGTAGGGGTTTGCTTGAGACCCTGTAGGGGTTTGCAGAACTTTCCTAGTTACAAAGGGAGAGGACAGGTGCCCAGCATTTCACGATGCTACCATGCTAATAAAGATAGCGCTTTGGCCAGACATGGTGTGTTCCTTTGTAATCCCAGCACTGAGGAGGCTGAGGTAGGAGGATCACTGTGAGCCTGGGTTACATGAGGTGTTTACGGCCGGCCAAAATTATATAGTGAGCTGGGCATAGTGGCCCACACCTGTAATTCCAGTATTTGGGAGGCTGAGGCAGTAGGATCACTGGGAGTTTGAGGCTAGCCTGGAATACATAGTGAGTTCAAGGCCAGTCTGAACTACATACTGAGATCCTGTCTCAAAAAACAGACAATAAAAAGTATAGCATTTCTGACAAAATGCTCCAGAGTCAAACTTTCTGGATGTGTGACTTGGGCAAGACATTTTAACTCCTGAGTCTTAGTTTTCCTGTGTCTAAAATGAGCATGATAGCCGCACCCGACTCACAGAGCTGCTGTAAAGACGAAGTGAATGAATGTGGATTTAGAAATTGGGGCGAAGTAAGCTAAATAGTTGTTCTGGACAAAAGCTAAGTATCAGCTTTCCCTCCACAGAAGAGGATGGTGGGAAGATGCCCCAGACACTCAATGTGTGAACATTCCCGGCAGGAAGCCCATATCATGGAGTGGAGCTCGCAGCAGCTGAGCACTGGGCAGGCGTCCCCAAGACCCACCCGAAGCCCAACCTTAAAGTTCTGATAAGAAATCAGCAGCGAGGTGGCACCTGGCCAGCTCCACAGCGACAGCTGTCAGCAAGGAATCACCTGCGACTGGTGATTGTCTCAAGTTCTGTTTCTCTGCTACCATCAGCCCTCCTTTAAAGTGAGAGGCTAAATAACGGCAGCTAGATGGAAGAGTCCCCACTACTGGCCACTTTACCTCTGCCTACAGAAGTCACTCTGTTACTGTGGTGGTGACCCCACAGGCAGCTAGCTCCTGGCCTCTGAGAAGAGCAGGGTCCCAGCAGGCCACCCAAGAGGCAGCTAGTGAGAGGGACGGCTGGGTGGCAGAGTTACAACTCAGTAATAAAGAAGCCCAAGGGGCTGGATTTTAGCATAGAACACATGGTTATAATGTTTCCCATCTAGTCCCCTTCCAAAGGCTCTTGGTTTGGAAATTAATACACCTATTCACACTAAGAAAAGGAATGCAATTGAAATAGAGGAAAAATTCTAACTAGACGCCTTTCTAGTTTTCACAAGCATGGTTACTTTATGTTGCTGCTCCAAAAACTAAAAACTATCCGCGAAGATCTTCAACATTTGGCTCTACAAGAGGAGAAAGGGAAAAATTAGTTTGCAAAATTCACACAGAAAACAAAAGGAACCAAGTTCACTATGTTTGGCAACACAAGAAAATCCCAATAGACCTAGTTTTAAGTTAAAATAAAAATGTAACTACCAGAGGAAATATTTTTACCCCTCACCTCATCAAGTACACTGGAGCAGAAAAATGGTCCTATAAAGGAAAATTATCTGATATCTTGCTCCCTGTTGGTACTGGGTACTGAACCCAAGGCTCTGACTATGTAGGCAAGCACTGTACCATGAGCTGCATCTCTAGCCCACTTGGTAGCTTATTTTTGTATTTGGCTCCTCTCTCCCCAAAAGGTTTCCATGCTTACAATTTTCATTTCTCCAGCACAGCAACCCTACGCTATGTTTTACTTTGCAACCATAAAGTCCTATTAAAAACAAACCCAAACTTTTACAGCAATTTAACCAGTACAGAACTGATAGGGTTTTTTTGTTTAGCTAAAGGAATTTATTCCTCTAAGGTGCATATTTTAAATAAAATACTCCGTCAGAGGATGCAGGCCTATGCTTGGAGGTCTGACCCACTGATTCATGTGACAGCTTTGCGTTTCTCACTCTCCTTCCACTTATCTTAAAACAAAAACACAATAACTATTTAGTCAAGAGGAAATAAAGTCCACTGAACCTTGCCAAGAAAAAAAAAAACCCTGGCTCATTTCCAACGGATAAGTCTACTGGAGTGCTCTGCAGAGTCCAGCACTGACCAGCGTGGTTAGACAGCCTCACTGCCTATGGACAGTTAGCTGGTACATCCCTTCAACTCCTGAGGCTACCTGCCTTCTGCCTGCCTCAAGCCCAAGTCACACCATCACACAACACAATCCAAAGGTCACCCTTTGCGGCGCCCTTTTCTGTCCATGCCGCGTCTAGTCCATCCACGGCTTGTGACAATCGCTTCTCCAGGAAAAGGACACCGCATGTGGGAATTGGGCGCGGGGATCTTGAAATGTTTTGTACTGATAATTGTAATTTGTGTAGTTCACATGTGTATGTTTTTATGTAATGCTCAATATGGAGTCGAGGGTGGAGACTCCAGGGGGGTTGCTGGAGGCCCTCTAGATAACCCCTTTGTGAGGACTG